>APFE030727820.1:16464-83650 GCA_000404065.3 Pinus taeda | reverse complement strand
GTGCCCATATTGTTACTATTGTGCTCCATAGAAGCCCACTATTGTTATTATTGTGCCCTTACATTATTATTGTTATGTAGGCTCTGATTATGTTATGACCCCTTAACTTCCTATATATAGAGAGGAGGTCTTTTCATTTGTATCATCCAAGAATTGTTCATTTATGTAATGTAAAGGAGGTTGCCCCCTCGAAGAGGCTGTATTCTAAGGCGTTGATCTATCTTTTCTATCTTTTCTTGAGTTGGTTTCATAACAACCTATGGAAACAAAATGCCCCGAAATTGTTGTTGTTGTTGCTGCTACTATTGCTCAAGTCAAACTGTGAAATGAACCCTCAAAGTTGCTCCAAAATTTTTGGAAAAAAAAAATAGAAAGAGGCTCATCACACCCCACCTAATAAAACCCATAAATATTTTGAGCTAATTCTAGTTGACCTGAAATGCCCAAAATAGTGCGAAAATCCTAGCTAAACCAACAATTCACCTTTCTATAAGAATGAGGATTTTAGGCTTGAATATCGCCCATAAATTTCTAAAATTTTAACCACAAACTCCTCTCATAAAACCCATAAAAACCTAGAGAAATCTCAAAATGAATCCTCTAGTCACTGAAACCCCAAAATCAACGTGTGGCCCTTCACATTCTGCTAATGAGCTACAAAATTCAATTTGCTACAAGAATGCACAATTTCCCCCTCTAAATCCTAGCAAAATTCCTTCCTCAAACCACTGACCAAAATCAGCTCCAATACACAACAAAACAGTATTGCTCAAACCATGCGCAGATAATAACTAGTAAACCCAGCGCAACTCCAAAAAGAGAAATTGTGACCCACAAATAATGTTGATCTCTGCCCTGCAAATCCTCTATGAAATCCTCAACATCAATAGGGAAAATCACTCGCAAAAAAATTGGAACTCCAATCAACAATAGTTGATTCACCGATGAGCAGCTCGAACTGCCTTTGCGCCAAAGGAATGGAAAACTAAGTGAATACCTGCAATCAATCTCTATGGAAATCTTGAATTGGACTCCCCAAGTTGCCTCACCATGAAGACACTTGAAGTTCCCGAAATGAGGGTGAAATTTCCACTTGAAAATTCCTTGTGCTAAACAACACTGGTTGACTTGGCTAAGCAACTTAAGAAAACTCTGCAATTCTGAAATGAAATGACAAATAAAATAATCAAAAGGAGAGCTGATCGGGGCGGTTGAGGGCTCTACGCTTTGCGTTCTAGGGTTTGAACACTTGTAGCGATGGCAGGCTGTGCTAGACTGTAGAATACTTGCAACCTCTTACAGATTCAGGTTCTTCCATTCACGGGACAAAGGGTACACTATCTCATGGAGCCCCCGCGGGGGGAGGGTGATGAACCCCCCCCCCCACAAACGAAAATGAGTCGCTACTGAATAAGGAAGAAAATGGAACTTCAAACCAGAACGAGAACAATGAGGATCTGAAATTTCAACAGACAAAACAAGACGAAAAGCCACCAGAGGTACGCTCAGCTACATGCAAACCCGTTGCCTCTGTGCGTCCAAAGGTAGAACTACTAGGCGATTAAATCAATTTGAAGATACAGTACATGAAAGATCACGCTTTAATAGGGAATTTCATCGGTCTGTGGTCGACTGAGAAGGCATTAAGGAGCTGGATAAATGCGAAATGGCACCCAAAGGGACATATAACCTTGCATTTAGGACTAAAAGGATTCTTCACTGCTATCTTCAATTGCCTGGAAGACAGAAACATGGTCTTGGATGGAGGGCCTTATTTCTTTAATGCAACCGGTCCATTTCTCAGAGGATGGGTGGAACGCTTCAACCTGGACAAGGAGGATCTTAACTGGGCTCCGGTTTGGATCCGCTTATACTCGTTGCCAGTGGAATATTGGGAGGAAGACTCCCTACATGCGATTGGAAATACTCTGGGCGAGTTTGTAAAGGTGGCAGAGGAAACGAAAACATGCAGATACACCTCCTTTGCTCATATTTGTGTTTATATGAACCTCTACCAAGCTCTCCCAGATGCGGTAAGTATATCTCACTATGATATTGAATGGGTTCAGACGATAGACTATGAACATGTGCCTTTTAGATGTCGAATATGTCACGCCTTGGGACATTTATTCAGAGACTGTCCGTTAACGCAAAAACCCTCTCCTGCCTCTAGTCCAGAAGCTTCTGAAGCAGATGGCTTCATCAAAGTAACAAATTGCCGAAGATCTCACAAGAAACAAGCTTCAAAGCCCAAAGTGCCGCAAACCAGCCCCTCTGTGCCTTCAACAAGCAATAGTTTTGGTGTTCTAGCTCATCAGCTGGATCCACAAATGGGCTCTCCTATACCACCAGAGCCAAAGTCATTGAAAGACAACCAATCATAGATGGCAAATCCCACAATGCCTCATGCAAATACTCAAGGTAAGGAAGCTTCTACCTCCGACAAGAAAAAAGAAATAATATGGACACTCAAGTCATGCAGATGGAGATACCACATTCAAATGCAGTCTAGAAGAGGAACCGATTGAAGAATCAAACTATCCACAGTTCATGGAGGAAGAAATAGAAGCAATAGATATGGGGGAATTGGACATCCCAGGTCTCGGAAAAGCTTGCACAACAAACAACTTTGACAACATTCCAGCGGGACAACTTAAGAATCTGGAAGAAGTCCTATCTCGGGCGCAGAGGCAAAAGTCTTTAGGTATACAAACTGGAGGCCCCTGGGATGGAAGATTCATAGCCAAAGATATCAAAAAGTGGGGAAGGAAAATTGATTTACAAAGAACAATCAAAATAGGACAAATGCTAGTGGATTCCGATAGGTATTCCAAGTTAACCAAGTACTACAACTCTGAAAACACTCCTTCCCAATTAAGTTAATCTCTTGGAATATAAGAGGGCTTAATAGCCCAAGGAAAACTCAAATTCTTAAAAAAATGATAAATCAAGAAAATCCTCAAGTCCTGTTCTTGCAAGAGACCAAATGTAATACTAGTGCTTTAGATAGAATAGCTGCTAAAATTTGGCCAGGGAGTCTCAATATAGCAGTGGATGCGGATGGAGCCTGTGGAGGCCTAGTGATTATCTGGGATTCAAGAGCTATCAGGCTCAATAATTTCCACACACACAGGAATTTCCTTCAAGCAATCTTTCACATCATAGGCACGAATATACACGGGCTTTTAACTAATGTATATTTTCCACAGGAGACATCCCTTAAAGCGGGTATCCTAAACTCTCTCTCTGAAATTAACCATAACAGATCGCTCCCTCTATGGATTGCTGGAGGAGACTTCAATATGATTACAAGACTGGAAGAAAAAAGAGGAGGAAGATGCAGAGGAAGTCAGGAAGGGTCAATCCTAAAGGACTTCATTCAGACTAATTGGCTCATCGACCTTCCTTTCAAATAATGGTGTATTTACCAGGAATAACAGAAGAGAAGGGAACCAGCAAATAGCTTCTCGGCTGGATAGGTTTTTGCTCTCGGACAATGCTATTCATCTCGGTGGAGACTTCGTAGCTTCCATCCTGCCACTCTCAGGATCTGATCACTGGCCCATTTCCCTCCAATGGTCTCGTCCAGGAAACAAGCTCCGCATGCCATTTCGCTTTGAGGCCTTTTGGTTGTCCCATCCAGACTTCCATAAATTAATCAGTACATAATGGAACAACTTCTCTCCCCCTCCAGGCTAAAAAATGTTCCAATTCCAGCAAAAGCTCAAGCATCTAAAAGGCAAGATCAAGCATTGGAATCATACATCTTTCGGCAATATCTTTCAAGGTAAAGCAGCCCTCGAGCAAGATATGAAGTAGCTACAACAGAGGATTATTATTGATGGCCGTTCAGAGGACCTGTCAGAACAGGAAAAAACTCTTGAAATGCAACTAGCAGAAAAGGATAAGCAGGAAGAGACGTTGTGGAGGCAAAAATCAAGGGTCAGATGGCTCAAAGATAGAGATAAAAACACTAAATTCTTTCATAGCACTACAATCAAGCATAGGATGAACAATAATATAACTCATATTCAAAACGTGCAGGGAATCAAAGTGGAAAAGCATGAAGAAATTGAAAGTGCATTATTAAATTATTTCAAGCAGATGCACCGAGAGCCAAATGGTGACAGATCACAGGCTATAGAGAAAATTACTCGAAATATTCCCAAACTTATCTCAGAAGAGCATAACCAAATGCTTCTCAAGCCTGTTGACCTTCAAGAGGTGGAACTTGCAGTGCAACAACTGAAAGCAGGCAAAGCCCCAGGCCCGGATGGATTTACCTCTAATTTTTTCCATAACTTTTGGGATCTGATCAAAATGGAAGTTTGGCAAGTGGTGGAGGAGTCTCGATCTTTGAGATGGATGTTTCCGGGGGTGAATGCTACTTTCATAGCCCTGGTTCCCAAGGTGGATCTGCCAAGCACACCTGACAAGTACAGATCGATAGCACTATGCAACATAATCTATAAGATTGTATCTAAAATCATCACTTCCAGGCTCAAACTTTTGCTTCCTCTCATCATCTCACCCGAGCAATCTGGATATGTTGAGGGGAGGCAGATCACGGACGGGATCATCCTGACTCATGAAATAATTCACTCTCTGAAGATCTCTAAGAAGCCAGGTATGCTCCTCAAACTAGATCTTTCAAAGGCTTTTGATAGCCTAAGTTGGATGTATATTGAAAAATTTCTAATGGCTTTTGGATTTGCTGCTCCCTGGGTTCGTTGGATTATGAGCCTCGTCACCTCCTCTTTTTTCTCAGTTTTAATCAATGGTATACCCTCTTCTACCTTTCATCCTTCTCGGGGCATTAGGCAGGGAGACCCATCTCCCCTTTTCTGTTTGTCATCAAGGCTGAGGGTTTAGGTCGTAGTATTAGGTCGGCTCAGCAATCCCAGTGTCTCAAAGGCCTTTCCTTTCATAATTCCCCTGCTTTCACTCACCAGAAATTTGTAGATGATAACATGCTTTTCGGGCATCCTTTGGTCCAAGAAGCTCGTCAGCTCAAAACCCTTTTGACGAATTTTTCAGAAGCCTCTGGAGCTTCTATCAATAACTCCAAATCTCAAATCTTTTTCTTTCATATCCCCTTTGTAACTCAGTCAGCCATAATTCGCATTCTGGGATTCTCTTCAGCTAAACTCCCTTCCACTTATTTAGGTGCTCCTCTGATTGCCTCAACCCTAAAGCACTCTTCCTGGAAAATCCTTTTAGAAAATTTGGAGGCACTGCTCTCCTCTTGGACTCATAGATCTCTTAATATGGCAAGCTGAATTGTCCTCATAAAAGCAGTTCTTCAAGCCATGCCTTTATACCTCTTCTCCATCCTTGCAGCTCCCAAATGGGTTCTTAAAGAAATCAAAATTCTCCAAAGATCGTTTCTTTGGGGCAGTAGTGGCCATAGGCGAAAGTGGGCTCTGGTTAAATGGGAAATGACATGTCTTCCAAAGAAAGGAGACGGTATTGGTTTGAGGGACCCCTCTCACAGCAATGAAGTAATGGGAGCTCGAATCTAGTGGAAGTGGCTAACTGAACCTCTCACCCCTTGGGCCTCGCTATGGACAGCTAAATATGCAAGAAACTGCCCAATAGAGAAACTAATTAGAACATCAGAGGTCAGCACAGGTTCAATCATGTGGAACTCGGCCAAGTAGCATAAGAATCTCATTCAGCAGCATAGCTTTTGGGAAGTGAAGAATGGCAGAAATGCAAGGTTTTGGGAAGATTCTTGGCAGCAGATGCCTAAACTCAAGGACCAACTCCCTCTTAGTCTTCATCTGGAACAGGACATGCAACCTCATGACACGGTGGGAAACTTCTGGAGAAATTCATCAAACCAAGATTACAGAGAATGGCTCAAAGCGGCTCAATTCTTAAGACAGGGGCCAACGCAAGTCCAACAAATACTGGACACAGAATTAATGAAAAGAAGAATTCAATATTCTAAGGGAAAGGATATTCTTAGGTTGGGATATGAAGAAAAGGGCACCTTTTCTACGAGAGAGGCCTACAACATCCTTATCAAGGAACACATGGTGATAGATCCACTCTGGAGCAAAATATGGGACCCCTCCATTTGGCCGAAAGTATCCACCTTTCTTTGGCTCCTCTGCCACAACAAGATTCTCACGTGGGACAATCTGAGAAAAAGAAATTTTCATGGACCTTCCATTTGTCCCAACTGTAAACAAGATGAGGAAACCGTAAAGCATCTCATGCATTCCTGTCCGCTGGCACACAAGCTTTGGCAAAAGATCAATTTCCGCTGCCAAAAGGAAGGAAGATCCAAAGGAGATATCACTGCTACTGTGCGCAACTGGGCCCACAACCCCTATCAAAGTAAGATCTTAAATTTTCTCTCGAAGCTTATTCCATGTTTTATTATGTGGGCCATATGGAAGGAGAGAAACGGTAGAATATTCAAGAATCACACCACATCGCTGGAAGATATATGGAAAATAATTAACCAAAATATTGAAGAAACCATATCTCTCAACACTTGGTACCAAGAGGATCTCCCAACTATCCCCCAAGAACAATCAATATGGAATAATTGGAATCTCCAATGGAAGTGAGAACAACTCATCAAAGGAATAAAGCCTCCGAGGAGCCACTCACCTGAGAAATGGCTTCCTCCCCCCATGCATATGTACCAACTAAATTTTGATGGGGCCTCAAAAGGCAACCCAGGGAATTCTGGCTTTGGAGGGATCTTCAGAGATCATAAGGGAGCTCTGATCTTAACTTTCTTAGGCTTAAGAGGGTGGGATACCAATAACTTAGCAGAATTGGAGGGTCTTTGGCAAGGGCTAATTCTAGCGCAAGGCAAGGGTCTCTTTCCTCTTATAATAGAGGGCAACTCCCAAATCATCATCAAAAAGGTCTCAAGAATTCTACAGGGCTCCCCCTCTTGCAAAGTAAGCAACAGTTGGAGAACGGAAAAAAGGCTACAATCTATTGAATACTGGTTTTCCTCCCATAGGGCAGTCACTTTGAAACACATCCACAGAGAAGGGAACAAAGTCATGGATTTACTAGCTAATATTGGGGTTGACTGCGGGATGCATCTATATGTTGGATCAATTTCTAGCTTAGCCTCTGAATCTCAACTCTTGGATTACAACAATCTAGTGCAGAAGGAAATGCCTCAGATAGAAGAAGCACCCCGGATGCGGGTGACACAAACGTATTAAATGTTCGTAATGACAGATGGTAAGACCAGGTACTGCCAACTGGAGGGCAGTGTGGCTTCCCAGGTTCTCACCTCGCGCAAGAGGGATGGCATTATTAAGGATGGATACTGTAGGATTTTTGCATTAATGGAGTACGTTGTTCAAAGCAAAAATGTGGATGTTATAATCATGACGATCCTATATGTTCTCTTCACACCTCGCACTCAGTCTTATTGCTCTGGGCCCTGGTTTGATGTGGTTTTAGTGACAGGCATAACCTTGCAAACGGAGGCAAGCTCCAGGCCGACTCTCTGTTCTTTTGCAAGAGGTACTGTTATGCAAAGGTCCCCCACAGCAGGATTAGCACGGCTTTAAGGGGTAAGCTTTCTAAAGCTCTTGAATTTAGAACTGAACGTGTTGCATCTCCGTCTCGGGCATTCTCTGTGCGTTTGATTCGGTCTCTTTGTCAATCATTTTATCCCCCTGTTGTTGTCTCTGGTTTCTCTGTGCCTTCCCCTTCGCTCTCCATAATGGTTCGCCAGAGTGGGAGGAACCGTTCCGGGGGGCGACGTGGAAGCGGCAAGCGCCCAACCGCTAGTCACTTTGTGAACCATGAACAGTCGCCTATCAATCTTCCCTCCTCTCATGTGGATCCGCCTCCTCCGAGCCCTATGCGCAAGCCAATTCCAAATAGTTCTTTCCAAACCACGCATTTCAAATTCCAAAGCAATCTGAATAGGCCTCTGATTACTGCTCACATCACTATAATCCTTTCGGAAGAAGAAAATCAAATCTCTCCTCTGTCATGCATGGCTCCTGATCCTTCTCAGAGCAGTGAGCATTTAATGGATGAGGGAAGCCAGGAGAAACAGACGAATGATAAGTTTGATCAGGATGAAATTCCCAAAAGCATTCCGCCTCTTGAAGACATAAATCCACTGGCCGGGGAAGGGAATTTTGGAGCTACAAGTCATTCCATGGTGAACCCAGCGAGTGAGATGGGTGGCAATGAAAATTTGAGGATTGGCAGTGCGTGTCTGGTAGCGGAGAAGACTCCTAGTGAGGATGTGGAAGTTTAACGCCACCTGGGTCTATTTTTTCTCCCTTTTTGGTTTTTGATATCGCTGAAATGACTACCTCTAGGCAACTCAGCTCTCAGTCAAGGTTCAACATCTTCAACCTGTTGTTTTTGCTTCCCTTCGGGGAAGTGGTTGTTTATTTACCACCTGGCTTGCCAAGTACTTAGGCTTTTTTGTTGTCAATGTCTCTATCTACGTTCTACGAGTCTACCTTTGGATTCTATATATGTCTTCTAGCTCTTTGTAACTGGGCTCCCCAGGTTCTTTTTGTACGGGGGCAGTTCTACTGTGTTGAGTGCACTCGGGTTTTGTTCTCTGAGGCCTCAACTCCTTGTAAAATTATTCCTCTTTTCAGTTAATAGATTTTAGTCTTTGCAGAGAAAAAAAAATAATCAAAAGGAGACTTTCACCTTCCTTTTATTGTTGTTTTCCCTTCCTCATACCATGGGTCGATTTCTCTCACACTATACTTTGATACCATGGTTTGATTCTTCTCATGGTTCGATTTCCATCTTGGTGACCTCCACAACTTCACTTTAATTTTTCTTCTCTCCTAAGTTTGGCCTTATTTTCTCTTCAAATATTATATTGAGCCCTCATGACCCATCTTCCTAAGTTTATTTTCCAAAAATATTTATTATTTGCCAAAATTGAAAAACTGAGAGTTCCCCTTAACAAAATTATTAATTAGGGACATGATAGTCCTTCGTGCCAAAAATTGCTTGCCCTCAAGCAATGCCTGAACAATTGCTTTCTTTATTGTAAACACGAATAATACCAAAGTCCCAAATGTGCCACTAAGTCCTCCCCAATCTCAACACTGCCCTGACATGAAGGAATCCCTCGATACCAGGATCCCAAGCCATCTTGATCAATGTGAAGCACGCCTTGATCCATTCATTGTCCAACCAGATACATGTACCAAAATCCCTTTGCATACTATCAATAAGTAGAGCATCATGATAATGTAGGACTTTGTCCAACTCCCCATGAAGTTTACCTATTGAGTAGTCCACCTCATGCATTCCAAGAGTAAACTCCTGAAGGCACAACACAATCCCTGTGGGGATGAAGTCTCTCCTGCATGAACTTCCCCTAACTGCCAACTAGCTTACCATGCTAAGGAAGTCTCCTATGTTATCATTGAGTCACTAAATACCCAAGGAAGATATGAGTGGTCTCCCCCTATAGTAGCTAGCTCATCCCTAAAGGTTGTTGAGTTGTCAAGTACTATGATGTCAGGGTCCCATGCCATCACAAAAAGAATATGTCATGCTGGCCCTGCAATGCTCTGGTTATGAATAACTACCTACTACGCTCATACCAAAACCTCTTCTCTTGTAACTCTTGGTCATAATATTTGTGATGATCGAGGCTAGGCTCAATCTGCCAAGGTGACTCGGCAATGTTCGCGCCTATCACTCCATGGTTGTCCCCAATATTGAACAACCACCTACCTCGCCATATGATGAAGACCTTGGTGATCCCCCATGTGTCAACATGATAATGAAGCAGATCACCTGCTATCCTCACTATACTCACTAAGTAATGGAGTGTCCCACCAATCAATTGGATCCCTAGATCCCATAACCATACTGAAAGTCCACAACTCCCAATACTCACTGCCTATTGTTGTGTCATGTTGCTAGCTGTTGAGACCCCTTTTTGCCTCGCCTTTGACCCATGTATGTATCTAATGGATGGGCACAGAACATCAAGAATTGTTTCATGTATGAAAAATTGCTCTACTCCTTCTAGACCACACAATTAAATTTGGTATCCCAACTCCTGATGATATACCTGGATACTGCCCAGAGCCTGACCATCCTCCTACTAATGAGGACTATCATTCCATGTACCTCATGCTCACATGACACCTTGGGTTGTCCTGTTGAAAGTGAACCCTGCAGTTCGCTCACGATCACCTCCCTAAGTGTGAACTCAAGGGTGGAACACATGCTACCTCTGCAACAAACCACATACTCCCCAAGCTTGTACCTATTAGCTCATGCCTTGATAAAATGCCATTGTTGAGAAGTCTCTCTTTGCATACTTTGTGTCCCAACTAATTGTTTCGAGTGAGGTTCTCACGTCCTGCTACTCGTGATGAAGGCATTGAGGGACAACACCGAACTCTGTTGTGCTTGCAAATAATGTGGCAATGAGATAAGCGCATAATTCCCCCTATATATCATCCAATGATGCTCATCAATGTCCCCATTGATCTTGAGTGAGCTACACCCAAGGTTATGCCTTTCGTCCCCATTAAGTAGTCTCCTTAGAGGAAATGCTCCAAAATCCCACAGGTTAGCATCACACACCACTACATACGACTAAGCACCCTTTCACTACTTTGCATACAAGAATGCACCTTTGTGCCCCTTAGCACATAATTGCACCATGTTGCACACCTCTATGCATTGTTGGACACCACTACTAGTTGCCATATCATCCTAAATAAGTTGTTTCCCTCTTGTGACGAAGTAGTTGTAACTCCATGTGAAACCTCAAGGTGGTGTGAACTGCTCCTCTTACTCAATAGTGCAAGCCCACACAACATGGCACTCCTCCATACACCTTGGTGCTCCTTTGTAGAACATTGAACTCTGTGGCATGATTCTATGCACCACCAAACACCTACCCAACTATTGCAGCAGCTTGCATCGTCAGCCATCCCACATGTGTTAATGCATCCACTACTCTACTAGTGAATCCACCATGATGTGGGCTATACCTCCTCCTCTGCCCTAATAGACATGAGTGACCTAACTCCTCACATGCTAATGGGAATGAAACTATTGTGCCTAACCTCAGTAGCTCCTACATCCAATAAATCAGTGAAATAACATCATCCCCATATACTGCCCTGTCTAGTGGCATACATATGCCACCCCATCTGAACAACTCTTGTCGGGGCATGTTGGCCACCCTGTAACCCCATGCATGAATGATGTGCCAAGACATCTCTCGAAGTCCACATACTCCTCCATCAAATGAACTCACCACTAGCACTAACTATAACTTTGATGGAAGTGTGAAGGAACATGAGTGCTTGCTCACTGGGTCAATCACCTTGTCAACACCATAGTCATCCTTCACACTTAGTAACTAATTGAAAACCCCACTTGGATCGCAATTCTAACCAAGGTCTCTAGTATCCACTTCACTCGTGTCAACTGAACCTGGATCCCAGATGGACATATCCTCATCTGAAATATATTTGTATCCACATCTCGTGGGTGTATATTCAGAAACCTCTGAGACATAACTCTCTACAAGTGCTAGTTCATTTAGGTGCTCCTCGTGCTCCACTATCACATGAGGCTCCTCTATAAAATCACGAGTGTCCCTAACATCCCCGTCTGTGATGGTTGCCATAGAAGAATGTACACAATTCAACTCCATACAAAGTTGTTTGACCCACAACTCTGATTCTTGAAGGGCCATCTAAGTGCTCTTCAAGGACTCTTGGGAAATATCAAGCTCATAATTAAGCTTGTCAACTTCCTTCTCTTTCCCTACTAGCGCATCATGATATATCTCAGCAAGCATGAATAGGTGATCTCTATCTGAAAGGAGGTGTAGATAGTTAAATTTCATCTCTGCCAATGACTTTCCGAGGGTCATAAAATCTGCAAGTGAAGGCTCTCCTCCTAGACTGTGTTGTGCCATTACACTTCTCCAATAATAATCTTTCACCAATACTAGTGTATCATAAAATTTCCTTCTGATTGCCTTAATCCTATCTGCATTCATCTTCAATTGGTCTTCCAAGTTATAGGCATGAGTAGGCTTGTGAGCAACATTTACCTCATCAACTGATGGGACTGGGTTTGCAAAGTTGACTAACTTTGTGTTATTATCTTTGCACGCCTCTTGGGAATCATCATCAACTATCATGGCCTCATGATTTTCTTTGTACTCATTATCTAACTCAACAATATCGCTAAGTGATAACAAACATTCTGTAGCAATTTATGACTCTTCTTCATCCCAAACTCTTGTTTCAACCCATTGGAGTGAGTCAGAGATAACTTCATTTTCAATGGGTGTGACTTTTTCCAATTCATCATGGAAGGTTTCTTCCTTAGCTACCTTTTCATATTTGGATCTGCTATTCATTTTTTTATTTGTTTCCATTGATGACACCCATGTTTCCATGCGCTCTATCATCTTTTCAAAAGTTTTGCCATAATTTTCAAATTTTTGGGCAAGGATTCTTCTTGATTTGGAAGCATTTTTCCCTTGTTATAATATGTCCTTCAAACCCAACAACGTTCCAAGAAAATGCTCTGATACCACTATAATTTTCCAAACTAGAAAATACAATGAATATCAAAACATGCACTAAATTGTAGCCAAGAATTTTCTCACATGTAGGCACAAATTTACACAAATAGAATTAGGTTAGAGAGCCATAAAATAATAGCCATAAATCTAAGCCATTTGATTGATTTTAAAGTTGGAATTGAATAGATAGAAATTAGGCTTGCTACTGCAAGCATGCAATACCCAGGTGAGAAACTAAGTGAAATATCCAATGAAAATGGCTCAATCTATCCAAATGCAATGACCCGAAATTGTTGTTGTTGTTGTTGGAGGAGGAAAACTGTGAAATGAATCCTCAAAACTACTCCAAAATTTATGAAAAATCAGAGAGAGGCTCCTCACACCCCAACCAATAAAACCCATAAATCTTTTGAGCTAATTCCAGCTAACCCATAATGCCCAAAATAGTGCGAAAATCCCAACAAAACAAACAATTTGCCCTGCTATAAGAATGAGGATTTTAGGCTCGAATATCGCCCATAAAATTCTAAAATTCTAACCATGAAATCCTCTCATAAAACCCATAAAAACCCATAAAAAATTCAAGTTGAATCCACTGATCATTGAAACCCCAAAATCAACGTGTGGCCCTTCACAGTCTACTATGAGCTACAAAGATCATCTGCTACAATAATGCACAATTTCCCCAATGGGAAACTCCTCCAAATCCCACTAAAATTCCTTCCTCAAACTATCGGCGAAAATCAGCTCCAATACCCAACAAAACACTATTGCTTAACCCTTATGCATAGAATAACAATTAAACTCCAGCGCAACCCCAAAAATAGAAATTGCGGCCCACAAATAATGTTGATCTCTGTCATACAAATCCTCTACAAAATCATCGGTATCAATAGGAAAAATCACCTGCAAAATAACCAAAAATCCAACCCACAAGAGTTGATTCCCCAATGTGCAACTCGAACTACCTCTCCGCCAAGGAGTGGCAAACTAGGTGAATACTTGCAATAAAGCTTTGTGAAAATCCTAAATTAAAGTCCCCAAATTACCTCACTAGGGAGACACTCGAAGTTCTCTGAAAATGAGGGTGGAATTTACGCTTGGAAATTCCTTGTGCTAAACAACACTCGTTGACTTGGCTAAGCAACTCAAGCAAACTCTCCAATTTTGAAATTAAATGCCAAATAGAATAATCAAAATGAGGCTATAGTCTTCCTTTTATTGTTGCTTTCTCTTCCTCATACCATGTGTCGATTCCTCTCACACTATGCTTTGATACCATGGTTTGATTCTTCTCATGGTTCAATTTCCATTTTGGTTACCTCTAAAGCTTCACTTAATTTTTCTTTTCTCCTAAGTTTGGCCTTATTTTCTCTCCAAAAACTACATTGAGCCCTCATAACCCATTTTCTTAAGTTTATTTGCCAAAAATATTTACTATTCGTCAAAATTGCAAAATTGAGAATTTCCCTTAACAAAATTATTAATTGGGGAAATGATAGAAAACCTCTCACAAAAAATTGGTGCGTCTATAACATAAACGCACACCAATGTGTTATTTTATTTAAAAGCACTATTACGACAAGATTTTTGCAAGGTCGATGCCTTTTCTGAAAACGACAACACCAGGACATTATATTCTTCAAGCACCAATATTGTTTGCATTTAATGCCCCAGTGCATTGTAATTCTTAAAGTATCAATGCTTTCATAGAACTAATGCCCCAATGCTACAAAATATTATTTCCAGCCTTGCTACATTTTTTTTTTACAGGAACGGTTATAGGATTGCATTAGATACTTGGCATAAATCCACAACACAGATTATAGATATTGGAGGTGATTTCTGAGCACCTCTCCAATAAGAGGATCAAGGTGCATACGCTTATGATTTCTCTTCTTACATATTACAATGAATTCTATTTCTGTTATTTGCGCGAGCTTGTGAATGCATACAAATTGCTTCAATAAAATGCAGTAAAACATGGAAGATAGGGGATTAAGGAATTGTATCCCACGATGTTTCTTTGTCTCTGAGAATAGCCCCAGCAGGTAACTGGGCTGCGTTGTTTGCTTCAATATCTACCTCTATGTTGTTTATTCTCAGCACATGGAAAAATTCCAATTTCAAGGACTTTGCCATTGCTTTGACTCTTGTGATCATCTTTGTAAAACGCAAATCTGTTGGAATAGAGTTTGTCACCATTGTTTTGATGATGACCTGTGAATCACCAAAGACATTAACCTCCCTGAATCCCAATTCTTTGAGCAGCTTGATCCCTTGGAAAAGAGCCAATGCTTCAACTTGCATGCTAGAGGAGTGACCCAGTCCCCAAGCAAATCTGTGGATAGGAGTTCCTTCTATATTTATTATGAGCCCTCCCGCACCAACGATTCCTGGATTTCCCTTGGCTACCTCATCAAAGAAGAGAGAGGGGATTGTTTGGATAATAACAAGACTGAAAGTCTTCGTTCAATTTATTTTATTATTATTTATTATTAATTTATTATATAACTACCTTAATATATTATATACTAGTATATTATAATTATATGTATATATTTTTTTTTTTTTTTTTTCTTTTTTTTTTTTTTATTTTTTTTTTTTTTTTTTATTTGATGCCATTCTTTGGGGAGGAATTGGGGATGAAATCATGATTTTATGTAAGTTTGGATTGATGCATCGACCCAACTACGGATGTGCCTCGTAGCTGGCATCAGGCACTTTGATATCATCTCCATTCTATCTCTCACGCATTCATTTAGCTGACATTTGACTGTGATTGCAACGAGACTGAAATCTTGCTCTTTGTTTCTGAATATCCTTCTATTCCTCTCTAACCAAGTCTGCTAACTGATAATTTTTGGAAGAGCAGTCCAAGTTGTTATGATTAATTTGTTTTTTGGGGTTGGACCTGGGTATCTGGATAACCAACCAGCAAACAGATCCGGGATAATGCAGGGGAGAGTGAAGCTAGATTTCCATACTCCTAAGAGCTCTTGCCAGATTTGGACGGCATATCTACACTCCAGCATGAGGTGGGGCGGATTCTGGCTTATCTTTACATAGCGTGCATCTAGAAGGGCCAAAAAATCCCCTCTTCTGCAACCTATCATCCGTTAACATTTTTTTGTGGCAGAGCAACCAATAGAAATGATCATTTTTTGGGATGGAGGGGAACTTCCATATCCCATTCCAAGGAGTAGGATCTAGCTGTACGTATGGCCTTTCCAAGCATTTAACATACCCTTGTGCCACCGAGTAGCCTTCATGCTGAAGACCCCATCCACGGGCATCTTTTCTCCAAACGTGAATCAGAGCCAACCTGTGCAAAAGATTGTAGAGCTTTGCACAGTTGCTTTGGAGAGCAGGAGGGACCGGGAGCTGCTTCCAACCTGCCCAGCGATGTCCGATCCAACATGACATATCCCACAGTGATTTAATGTGTGTCGTCCATCATCCACATCCGCAGCGAATGCAAGGAGCGAGTTTCAGCCAGCGGGGGCCTACTCATAATTCGGTCTTCCCATAGATTAATGGATTGACCATTCCCAGGGATCCAATAAGCCTACGCATTCACCAAAGGAGCTTCTTTGATACTTAGAATGCTGAAGGAAGATCTGAATTGGGATTTGGGCTTATCCAAGCAACAAAGACACCTTCCTCTGAAGTATTTTTTCCATAATGCTAAATGCGCCCAGCCTGGATTGGAAGCTATAATTCTCCAAATCAGTTTCGCTCCCATGGTTAAATTTTGAGCATAGAGGCTTTTAAAATTCAGTCCTCCCTCCTGTAGAGGCTTAGAAGCAATTTCCCAGTCGACAAGTGGGATTTTCTTTTCATTTTGCTTGCCTCCCTTCCAGAAAAAACTTCTTAATAAGGTCCTCCATCTTCTTGAGAATACCCACAGGTGCTAAGAGAACAAAAAATTGGAATTATGGAAGACGGTTGAGAACTGCTTTGATGAGCATTGCTTTGCCTACAATATTGAGCGAGGAGGAGCCCCAGGCCTACATTTTAGTTTTGAATTTCTCTAGTTGAGGGTTTGAATCTTTGCTCAAGGCCCTCTTGAGGAAGATAGGAAGGCCAAGATATTTGAAAGAGGTCCAATTTGAAGAGGCTGCAAAGCCTAGGCATCTAGCAATGGAATTTAGGAAAGATAGAAAAATATTCAAACAATAAATATGACATTTCCCATTGTTTAATTTGCTGCTCGAGACTTCACAGAATTCATCCAACACTTCTTTAAATCTGGCAGCTGAGAGCGGAGTTGTAGCCCCCAGCAACAAGGTGTCATCGACAAAGAGGGCATTATTGATGTTTTTTACCCCTCTTGCTATGCTTAGCCTAGCTATCTCTTGGTCTTGTTGCTTCTTGTCTAGATAAAAGCTGAGGACAGAAGCCTGCAGCACAAAGAGGAGGGGTGAGAGGGGGCACCCCTGCCTCAGCCATCTAGAGGCTTTGAAGAAATATGCATCTCTACCATTTACCAAGGGAGCAATCCAGGGCTCTGATATACAAGCCCAAATCCAATTTATAAAGCTTAATCCAAATCCCATCTTGTACAGAACATCTAGCAAAAAACTATGTCTAACTCGATCAAAAGCATTTGCTAGGTCGAGCTTGACCACCATACCTTTTTCTTTTCGATGCATGCTAGAGTGGATCGCCTCTTGAACCAAAATTAAATTATCCACGACCTGTCTGCCATGAATGGATCCTCCTTGGTTCTCCGGGGTGATTTTGGGGAGGATGTTCCTCAATTTGTTGGCTATTACTTTGGTTATCAGTTTGTATCCAATATTGCACAAGGAGATCGGGCAAAATCTGTTGAAGGAGTTTGCTTCTTTTTCCTTGGGGATAAGGGTGAGGAATGATGAATTTGTGCAGCCTCCAATTTTCTGGCAATCTTGGGATTTTAGGATCATTTTGAGGAATTCCTTCTCCATAATCTGCCAATAAGATTGAAGGAATCTGGCTGTGAATCCGTCCGGTCCCGGGGCTTTGTCGGGGTCCATATCAAAGAAGGCATCCTTTACTTCATTTTTGTTGACTTTAGCTTAGAACAGATGGTTCATCCTAGCACTGATTAGGTGAGGAACTACATCCAGGAGTTCAAAACTATGTCCAACCTCCATTCCCTCACTGTACAGATTCTTAAAATGGTCGGAAGTTGCCTTTTTGATGCTAGCTATATCCTTTAGGATGTAGTTCTCTTCTTTAATTTCAGAGATGGAGTTAGAGCATTTCCTGGCTTAGGCTTGCTTATGATAGAAGGAGGAGTCTCTATCCCCTGCTTTGAGCCAAAGGCTCCTGGATTTAAGCCTCTAGTATTCTTCCTCGGCCAAGCAAGCCTTGTGAAATTTTTGTTGAAGCTATGTCTCCTTGTCCAGGTCTTCTTCTGTGATTTAAGTTTCTTCCAGTTGAAGATGATGCAGTTCTAAGGAACTTTGAATTTTTTTCTTTCAATTGCAGGGTTGGGCAAAGTCTTGGCCCAACTTTTCAGCATCACTTTTACTCTTCTGATTTTTTCTTCTCAAACAAAAAAGGGGGAACCCTTGATTGGCTCCTTCCAGCAATCCGTAACCTTTTGCATGAAATATGCCTCTCTAATACATAGAGGACCGAATCTGAAAGGAATAGGGCCCAGATCCTTGAGAGCCAGCAGCTCAAGTCTAATGGGCTTGTGATCTGAAACAATGTTGTGGAGGATGTGCATTCTAGCCTCTAGATCGAGAAGAAGAAAAGAAATTTGAACAAGAAATATATCTAGTCTTGCAGCTATATGACTAGGACCGACTCTTTTATTTGACCAAGTGTACTTACTGGAAGAAGGCTTGATGTCTAGTAGGTCCCAGTCCTGCATGAGGTCCTCCGCCTATTCCCTTTCCGGATCACTTACTATGCAGCCTCCTCTTTTTTATGACAAAAGAAGGGTGAGATTGAGATCTCCAGTGATGATGATGTTTTCCAGGTTCTCTAGATCTGCCAGATTTTTTATGGAGTCCCAGCAAATCTTCTTCTCCCCGGCATTGTTAGGGACATACACATTGAAAATACATATGATCTCTTTGGTATCAAGATGTTGCATCTTTAAGAAGATCTATTGGGTGTTCAAAGTCTCAGAGAGTATTGAGAACTTGTTGGCATTCCAGAGGGAGCCAAGCCCTCCCGAGGCTCCACGAGCAGAGATAGCTTGCGCTTTGCTTTTATTCCAAATTTTTTTACTTGCTTGGAGGAAAGTTGTATCCTCCATTTTGGTCTCCCGGATGAGGAGGATATCTGGGGCTTCCAATCTTGTTAAGCTTTTCATTGCTTCTTCTTTAGCTCTAGTGCCCATACCCCTATAGTTCCAGGAGACGATCTTCATCATTTACTTTTGTTATGGTGGGCTCCCTTGGAACCCTGAGTTTGATTCCTCGTTGTCTTCAAAGTTTTTGCCAATAGCTTCTCAAGGGTTGGTTGGCTGCCCTGAAGCTTGTCTTTGCAGGTTTCTTGCTCTTTTTTTTTCCCTGGCAGGCTTGCATCCTCTTGTGGATCTTCTGGGAGAGGATTGAGAGTCTCTTATTTCTCCTTCTTCTTCTGACTCCTCAGATTCTTGGACTTCCTCCTCCTCTTCTGAGAGCTTTCCTTTGGATCTCTCTGCGGCACTTCCACCTTTGGTCGAGACGGAGGGGGAAGGTTTGGCAGGAGAAATTTCCTTTGGGATCTCAACCTCTTGGGAGGTCACGGTTTCAAATCTTAGGAGCTCGAATTTGTTCTCTTGGCCTTCTATGGTTGATCGTTGAACAGGGGACATCTGAGGGCCTTTATCATTTGCAGTTGTAGTCTTCTTGTGAGAGGTCTTAGTGCGCTTGAACTGGTTCCAACCTTCTTCTTTCCCTTTCTCTTCTGCCCCATTGGACGGACAACCTCTAGCAAAATGGTCGTAGACGTGGCATTTCCAACATTTGAAGGGCAACTGCTCGTAGTCGAGTTTTTGCACATGATTCCAGGGACCTACGATGATTTTGATGGCTTCCGGGAGCCCCACCTCTAGATCTACCTCCACACAGATTCTGACGCAATCGTACTAGTCTTTATTATTAGCCCGATCTATAAATTTACCTAGGGTGTTGCCTATGTGCTTCAGCGAATCCCAATTCCAACAATGCACTGGGAGATTAGGGAGTCTCACCCACACCGGGATCGTTGTGGGAACATCTACTGCCGTATCGAAGTCTGGCGTCTATTTATTTAGATACAATCCCTGAGGGTCCATGAAGTAAGGTCCATTTTGGAATTTCCAGCCTTGCTACATTATTCAAATTAATAACACCAATTCTTTTATATTAGTAGCACACCGATGCTTTTATACAAATCATACGCATCATAGTTGCGAGTTTAAATGAAAGCACCAAGTCAGCAATATTTTTTTCCCTGCCCCGGTGTCATTCCTGAGAAGAACACCACGAAGTGTTCTTTAACATATACACACACCGGTATAGATTTCAGGCACCGATGTTCTTTGCATTCAATGTCTTAGTGATTTTAGTTATGTATACAACCTCAGTGCTTTTATGTATTTCACGCACTGATGTTATTTTTCCATGAAGCACATCGCTTAAAAACATCCGCTAAAACTTCTAATCGCCCATAATTTATCAGTTGTGACGAAGTTCTGTTATAACCTCCACTTAAACATTCGCTACTGCAAACAAATGTTTTAGTGGAGGTTTTTTTGACAATTTTTACCAATTTTATAACACTAAAAACCTTCATTATAACCTTCTCTAGAAGGTATTTTCCTTATAGTGTGCTTTATGAACTTGGATGGAGGGGCCTTCTCGATTCTGATTTAAGCAACAATTTGGGCATTGAATGCCACATTGTCATGTGTAAGAGGATGATGAGGTGGATGGCTTCCTCTTAAGGGGCGACTCATATTTGAGAGTGATCCAGGTGGATAATGGTGGCCACATGCCTATTCCATTTAGACCCCCACCATTGTTTCTTTCAGCTTTTCAGTTTCCTTATTTGTAGCACAATTTACTATTTTTGGCAGTTTTTTAGGTCTTGAACTTCCGGAGCCGTTTTGAGGCCCTAAACGACATTTTTTTTTCTTTTTTGGGAAATTGGGGCCAACATGGATCTTCAATCAATTTTTACTATTCAAAAGTTGGAGTCCTCGGATAGATCTTTCTAACGAGGTATTGTGCGCATCAAACAAAGATCGTATGCCAAAGTTACGACCCCGGGAAGTTGATGTACCAATTTACCCAAACGGAGCCCATGGTTTGGCGCTTCATCTCCTAGGGTTAGGTTTTTGGATGTTTAGGGTTTTCCATTGTTTCTCAATAATAAATAAGCCTTTGAGCCTCATTGTAACATAGTTTATAGGCATGTAGGCGCCACATATTTTCTCAAAGATAAGCTACCATCACCCAAGCTAGTATTATTTCCATTCTGTTTGTAAGCATATTTATGTATTTGCCATTAATGAAATGAAGTGTTATTTCTATTGCATCTCTGTATTTATGGTTATATTTGTAATTTGTTGTGTTCTTCTTTAAATCCAGATCAGTGGTATCAGAGCAGTTTGCTCTTTCTCTATTTTTCTTTGCATGTCCCCAATGAGGTCGGGATATAAGGAGTTAGGGCTCGATCTGGTTGAGCCTTTGCAAGATCAGCCTCGCAAACCCCAACGACTACCCATGGGGGAAGAAAAGAAAGACGAGGGAGCGGGAGATCCTATCAAAGTATTGCTCAAGGAGGCCCTCTAGAAACAGAGGAACACGATGATGCCTTAGATCCTTCAATGGCTGCCCACTGGCGACGCATCCAACAGCCACTCTAGAGGCTCCACTCCTTTTGAGGTACAAGTAAACTTTGACATTCCCATATTTGAGGGCCAAATAGATGCAGACGTTGTAGATAAATGGTTAAATATGCTAGAAGGATATTTTTCTATTCATGATTTTTCCAGTCAGAAAAATATTACTTTTGCTCTTCTCAAAGCCGGCCCCCACATCGAGGACTAGTGGGAAACCTACTATGAGCATAAGGATGAAAGTACGACCTCATTGTTTTCAGAAACACCCACTTGGAATTCATTCCGGGACGTTATCAAGGAGCAGTACTAACTAGTTGGGATCTATGAGAATAAATACATAAAGTGGACCACACTGCAACAGGGAAGAGACCAAGATGTGCTGGAGTTTACCAATGTTTTCCATACCCTTCGCACGAAGTTGGGTATCAAGGATTCTAATAAACATTTGGTACTTAAGTACCGCGGCTGCCTACACAGCTACATCCGGGACGAGATGGAGTTCCTGGACATCTCCTCACTTGGCACGATGTAACAATACACTGCCAAGATCGAGCAGAAGTTAAAACATAAGAAGTGAGACTTTGGATCTCTGAATCCGAAGCAAGGGAAAGGTGCCCCCAAACCACAGAACAAAGGACAAAGCCAAGGTGGGGCACTCTAGGACAACCCGCCAAATCTGCAAGCAAAGAACAACACTACAAAACCAAAGACAGACATAGGAAAGTGGTGTGAGTTCCATAAGAGCTCCACTCACAACACAAATGAGTGTCGGGCCAAACAATCCCTGGTGACTGAGTTGAAGACTTCAGAATCAGATGCATGTTCCAACTTTGAGTCAGAACCCGACAAGAGGAATGACAAAGGGAAGCAGATTATCGATGTGGAGCCCAACACCATTGTTGCCACCATGAATATCCAGAAGGAGGAATATGAAGATCCATAGGAGGAGGAGCGCCTATTCCACTCCCAGATGTGGGTAAAGGGTTCCTCGCGACAGTTCATTTTCGACAATGAGAGCCAAAAGAACCTCATTTCAGCAGAGGTCATGAAGTGGTTGGGCTTACTGACCACAACACACCCACAACTTTACACCATTGGATGGCTTCACCAAGGATGAGATCTTCACGTGAGCCAATAGTGCCGCCTTCCATACAACATCAAGCGATGAGGTATCATGTGACATTGCTCCCCTTGATGTTTGCGATGTATTATTAGGCCAACCATACTTGTGGAAGCGATATGTTGTGTATGAGTCAAGGCCTCGCGCTATAATTGTTACCTTGGGAAATAAGTTGTACAAGATATCAGAGGTAGCACCACCTACCACCATCTCTTTGGTTACTGCAAAAGAATGGAGTAATCTCGTTTCCAAAACCGGGAAATTTGTTTTCTTGATGATACGCCCTCAGGGAAAGAAGAAGATGGTGGCCATGACCTATATACATGCCCCTTCACACGACAACAATATATGGACAAGGTCGTGGAGGAGATCTTCGCCTCCCTCGCAAGGGTGCCTCTGCACTGTCAGGTCAAGCACTCCATTGACCTGACCCCAGGAGTGTCGTTGCCTAATGGACCAATCTATCGGCACTCCGTTTTGGAGAACGACAAAATCAAGAGGCAGATTCAGGAGTTGTTGTAGAAAGGTCACATCAACAGAGTTCATCGCCCTATGGGAGCCCGATCGTCTTGGTACAAAAGAAGGATGGGACTTGGAGACTCTGTATTGACTATCGGGTGCTAAACAAGATCATTGTCTAGAATAGGTACCCGATCCCATGAATTGATGACCTTTTGGACCAACTCAAGGGGACATGTTGAAATATGGCAACAATAACATTCCAATTTAATTTGTCCTTGAATTAAATTGTGAATTAAAATCAAATTTAGTCTTAACAACTACCTGGAAATAATTAATTAATTTATTTTAAATTAATTAGTTGGAGAAATTCAAGTTATAAGTCTTTATGAAGTCATGCAAGAGTTATCCCTTAAATTAAGGAGATAAGATTGAGTTATATTTGAGTTGTAATTAGTTAACTCAGTTTATCGAGTTAAGTCCAGTTAAATTAGTTCCAAACTGTTTGTGGAACTAATAGTGAGTTAACAGTTAGTTGATGCATTAATGCACTCAACTAGTGCTACTCCAGTTAACTGAAGATTCTCTCATCATAAACTCATGCATGTTTATTTTGAGAAAGACCCAGTTGAGATAAATGTTCAAGGATAGTGTACTATCAGTTGCATGCGTTTTCTCATGGAGAAAAATCATGCATGCAGTTAAGGATAAATCCTTGAGGATTGTGCAGTTTTGGAGGCAGGGTTTTCCACTTGGTAACAGGATAATCATCCACAAGGAACAACACAAGGAAATAGGAGCTTGGAGGGCATAGAGGAACGCTGGAGAGAAGGCAAGATTGCCTGTGAGCATTTATGAGGATTGTACTGAGAGCTGGCTAGCTGTGAGAGCTATGGCTTTGTATAATTCCTATGTATTCCCACCATGTATAATAATACAATAGTGTGGGGTTTTTTAGCTGAGGCTTTCCCCAAAGTATTTTCATGTGTATTGTGCCATTGATTCTTCTTCTTCTGGTTGTATTGTTCAACTCGATCTTAAAGCTTCCGCAAATTGATAATAAAAGTAGGTTATAGTATTTTGCTTTGATTTATATTGCATTATCGGGTTAACCTACCACCAAATTTTCTACAAGACAAAATATTTAAGCAAGATCGACTTGAAGTCCGAAGATCACCATGTACTAATCGAACCCTCTAATGTATGGAAGATTTCCTTCAAAGCCAAGGAGGGCCTTTTTAAATGGTTGGTTATGCCTTTCGAGTTAACAAATACTCCTGCAACCTTCATGAGACTGATGGATGACATATTACGACCATTCACCAACTCATTTGTAGTGGTATACTTGGATGACATCCTGATCTTTAGCCAGAGTTGGGAAGAGCGCCTCCACCACATTCGACAGGTTCTCCAAACATTGCGGCAACACAAGTTGTGTGCCAATTTGGAGAAATGAACTTTTGGCATGACCCAGGTTCAATATTTAGGATACATTATTGATGACTGGGGGGTGCATGTGGATCCATCCAATATCCAAGTCATTCGGGATAGGCCAACCCCAACGACTTTGATAGAGCTCCACAACTTTTTGGGTCTTGCCAATTTATACCGTAGGTTTGTGTCAAGATTCTCTCATATCATTTGGCCCTTGAGTCAAGTCACTAAGGGAGGAGCGAAAGCAAAATTCTTTTGGTCTGAATCTCAATAGAAAGCATTCACAAAATTAAAACATCACCTCTTCTCTACACCAGTTCTCACATTACCAGACTTGCAACAACCATTTGAGATCGAGACAGATGCCTCTGACTATGCTATTGGGGCAGTCCTTACTCAACAGGGGCATCCAGTGGCATATCACAGTGAGACAGTTTCAGACACAGTTCGAAAGCATCCCACTTATGACAAAGAGATGTATTCCATTGTGCAGAGCTGCCGATAATGGAAGCATTACATTTTGGGAGAGGAAACGGTCATCCACACAAACCACCGACCCCTCCAGTTCATACAGACATAAGGGAAGTTGCAGAATGATCGCCATTAGAAGTGGTCCACATACCTACAACAATTCCATTTGAACATAAAGTACAAGAAGGGCGTCACCAATAATGTTGCAAACTGCCTCAGCTGACCACCGATCATGGCGTTAACCACTATACTCAACTCTTGTGGGCACAAGACTTCTGATTGGCCACTTCTCTACAAAAGTGACCCAAAATTTGGCCACACATACCAAACGCTCTTGGAGGGTCAGGACGTTCCAGATTTTCACCTCCAAGATGCCCTGTTATGCCACCTGGGACACCTTTGCGTTCGTTCAAGCGAGCGTGCCAAGATGATTTTGGAAGCACACTATAGTGGGGCCACTTGGCATTTCGGGGTCGAGAAAACAGTGGCAGTACTGCAGAAGTATTTCTATTGGCCGAATCTTTGGCAGGATGTCGGGAAGTACATCAAATCCTGCATTGTCTGTGTCATTGCCAAACCGACCATCAAGAATCAAGGCCTCTATACTCTGTTGTCTACCCCTGGTCGACCTTGGGAATCCATCTCCATGGATTACATGTCGGGCCTTCCTTCTACTAAGCATGGCAACGACTGTGTTTTTTTGGTCATCGACAGATTCTCGAAGATGGCCATTATGGCAACCTGCTAGAAGAATATCACAATAGAAGCCATTACTAAACTCTTTTTTAAACGAGTGTGGGTACACTTTGGGATCCCAAAGTCTATCATCTCATATTGGGATACTAGGTTCCTCAATACATTTTGGTCCAGTCTTTGGTTGATGTTGGACTCCAAACTCACTAAGTCCACAACTTTCCATCCCCAAACTGATGGCCAGACAGAGGTCATTAATAGGATGATCGTACACATTTTGTGCATGTACAACTCAAAGCATCCATGCACATGGGATGAGAGGCTCTCCTATGTCCAACACAACTATAACTAGGCTCTCCACAACACGACTGGCGTAACCCTTTTCAGGTGGGCTTGGGATTCCAGCCACTATGTCCCATTGATGTCACGATACCATTTGCAGCTACTCAGGCAGATTCAACTCATGTCCAGTCCAAAGTCGATAAGGCAATCAAATCCATTGAGAACATCCAACACATTCGTCAGTAGGTCCATAATATTACGAAGAAATCAAATGGAAACTACAAGCAGCGACATGATCAACATCGGGTGCCACACAAGTTTCAGGTGGGCGACAAAGTTTGGTTGCATTTGCAGAAGGAACGCCTTACCAGAGTCTATCAGAAACTCATATCACTCTGATATGGTCCTTACACCATTACCAAGGTTGTGGGAGACAATGCATTTAAGCTCAACATTCCCCCATTCCTTGGCTTGCACCTAGTGTTCATTGTGGATCGCCTTCGACCATACTTCTCACCATTGTTGGACACATCAGACATTGCAAAACAACTCACACCTACAAAGTTAAATTTTGACTACATGGAACAAGACACAAATGATCGAATCATGGACATGCAGATCAAGAACACCCGACAACAAAGGATCCAACTATATCGAGTTGTTAAAGTAGGCCAACTCCTTCACCAGGGCAAATGGCTCACGAAGGACCAAGTTCAACAAAAGTTTCCTCATCTCATGGAGGAACTCAACATAATGGGGACCATTGCTTCCTAAGGGGGGAGGAATGATCTAGGTGGATATTGGTGACCACCTGTCTATTCCATTTGGACCCCCACCATTGTTTCTTTTAGTTTTCTAGATTCTTTATTTGTAGCACAATTTACTATTTTTGGCAGTTTTTTTCGGGTCCTGAACTTCCGAAGCCATTTTGAGGCCCTAAAAGACATTTTTTTTTTTTTTTGGGAAATTGGGGCCAACATGGGTCTTCAATCAATGCTGGACATTCAAAAGTTGTAGTCCTCGGATAGATCTTTCTAACGAGGTATTGTGTGCGTGAAACGAAGATCGTATGCCAACGTCACGACCCCGGGAAGTTGACGTACCAATTTACCCAAACAAGGCCCATAGTTTGACGCTTCATCTCCTAGAGTTAGGTTTTTGGATGTTTAGGGTTTTCCAGTGTTTCTCAATAATAAATAGGCCTTTGAGCCTCATTGTAACATAGTTTGGAGGCATGTAGTTGCCACATCTCTTCTCAGAGATAAGCTACCATCGCCCAAGCTAGTCATATTTCCATTATGTTTGTAAGCATATTTTAGTATTTGATATTAATGAAATGAAGTATTATTTCTGTTGCATCTCTGTATTTATGTTTATATCTGTAATTTGTTGTGTTCCTATTTAAATCCGAATCAAAGAGCCATGCGAGCCAATGGTTAGGGTTTCATGATGTTGAACCAAAGTAGTACGAATGTCTATAAGTGATTTCAACACAATGTGGTATGCTATATTGATGTTTATTTTCATGGACCTCAAAGGTCACCAAAAATAGGGATATTTTGTTGCTTTCAATAGTGTCTTAATGCCAACAAATAATTCTTTGAACCTATTGTAAGTCCCTCAAATCCATAAATTTTGATTCCATTATAGTAATGCTTACAAGTAGCAAAGTCAAGTTGGAACTAAATTGACCAAAACTCCACAAACTAAGAAGAAAAACCACTTGGACACCACTTTTAGAGTTCTTTCTTGTCTATAATAAGAATTCCCAATGTTCATACACAAAACAACAGAGTTAAAATACTAAACCCCAAGCCAAAAATATTAATTTGGTAAGGGAATATAGGGAGACATTGCACTAAAACTAAAACCCAAACCTAGATTCCAAATATCAAGATGCAACTTAGTTCAAGCAACCAATGAACTCCAAAATTTAACCATTTAAAAACCTAATAAATTGCAAGTCAAAGAAAAGAACCCCTATAAGTCAAAGAAAAGAACCCCTATACACCATCCAAAGAAATAAGAAAGCTCTTACTAGGCGAGCTTGGGTTTGTTTGGGGTTTCTAAAGCCACATTGAAATCTAGTCCAATCTCCATCCATTTTATAACCTCATTGACAATAATCCACAAAGAGGGAAACAAAAGGCATATAAATGATTAAATATTGCATGCAACAAGGATGAAGATGAAGCATGCAAGTAATTTCCCTGCACTTGAAAATTAGAATGAGGTTTATTGAAACATGTCTTAATTAGTTAGGCTGTAGCATGACTTGAGATTTAAGTGGCTTGAAAATTGATGGGATGTGACAAATACAATGCCCCACATTTTTGGTTTTGACCCATTGTGAGAGAGAGGTAGCCTCATTAGCTCATTGATTAGCCCATGTGCTGATATCTCTCATAGCTTGATAAAATGAGACCCTACTCAGAATTTTGGTTGTCTTGATGATTCTTGCAATGATTGAGGCTAGCTTGTTGTTTTTCAAAGTTGTATGCAAAATCATTCATTTGATGGTGACACTTGAATATCCAATAATGATCAATGATTTTATATTGGAATCCTTTGTAAGGAGGAGACCCTAAAAACAAGCATAGGCTTCAATTTGATTATTTGTTAACATTTCTTTTTTTTGGCGACTAACATAAGGGGGATTTGAATCGATAACTTATTGCAAGGAGTGCCTTAACAATATTCCCGTTCACCATCAATCCAAACCTTACGAGTTGTCAATATTCTTAATCCCCAAACAAAGATTGATTTTATTATTTTCTTAGGATTACTATAATTCCCACACTCACCATTCCTTTTTGCTTGTTTTGAATAAATACATGAATTATTATTATTATTATTATTGTTATTATCATCATCATCATAAATTAATGTTAAATTTTATCGCTCACACACATACATGTAAAGGAATGTGCACTAGTTTGTATTAGATGAAAAAAATGGTTTCTCAGCGAGTACCCTTACAAAAATATTCACGTTCAAAAAATTCACCGCTATCAGAAGACCAAAACATTGAAATTATATCCTTATGACAACTTTTTCCCCCTAATCTAAACACATGTTTGTTATAGACTCGACGTAACACTCCTAACAACACTATATATCTAGAAAACATCAAAATAATCTAAGATCAAGAGAGGAACATATTAACACATCGTGATGAAATTTCAAGTTTATCCCATTGTTCTGACCGTGCTCGCCTCAGGCCTTTTTCTTTGCAGATTCCACATTGGTCTAGTTTGCTTCTTGACTGAACAAATCAACCCTGATGGAATTTTCCTCTAGGTCCATTACCTGAGCATTTAACACTGACAATTCGGTCTGAACCCCCATTTGGAGCTGCCCTAGTTTGCTTCAAAGTAGCTTGTTTTTGGTATCCATGAGAAGTTAGATAGACTTTTGCACATTTTCCTCTACATCTTTCTCGCGCTGGAGAGTGACCAACAATGCTTCGACAAAATCAATCAAGCGTGTCAACAAACCATTGAATTGAGATTACTTAACATCCTAAGACTAAGCACACAAAGCCACCATAACAGATTGGTGATGCTTCAAATTGGAAATTGCAATGAAAGCAAACCACTTTTGGTCACATAAGTGTATCCTCAACCACAACATATATGCAACCATGCTCCTCCTTAAATAATCTCGGTTCCTTTTGAACTGCCACCCTTTTCCAATGATATACCAAGCTCCCATATCCATGTTTGTGAATCTCCGAAATCCAAGAATTATCACGTTAGAGATACTGAGGGATAGGAAAATTAACACCATCCTGCAAACAATTGAATGATTTTCCATCAACGAGGCTTTCAATACTGATATAGTCCCATCCCGCCCTTTGAGATTTAATACATGATGCCACTTGTAAACACCATCCATTACTTCTAATTGCTAGTGGTTAAGGTGATTTAGACAAGAATTAATTCCCTTTAAATTGTTTGGTTGTGCTATTAATTTCAATGACCTTCCTTTACCTGTTTGCGCCAGCCTTCGAGCCAAGGACACAATATTTAATCTGGTGGGATCCACCTTTAAGGCTTGTTCAAAGTTCCTTATGAAACAAGTTTTGTAAACCTTATAAGAATTTATATTTTCTAACCCCATGTTCAAGGGATAAGAGAATTAAAAGGCAATCCCTGGTCTAATACTGACTTCCCTTGCTCCAAAGTATCTCCTTGATTAGCAATGGAATTTGCTATTATGTTTAACTTATTTCAAGGTATGGAAGAACTCAATTTACTCAAATTGCATTGTTTGCAAAATAATTTGTTAAAGGATCGAATGAAAACATGTACTTTGTGACCCTTTAGCTTTCCACAGTTGGCAGATGCCAATCATTAAATCTCCATAGACTGTTAGTTTGGTAATATTCATTGTCAATGCGATTCCAGGCCCTGCCCAAGTGCTAAGTGTTCGACTTGGTTATTGGACGCAATATCCAAACCCCAAACATATTTTGTCTTTGTTTATTCACGAGGCAAAAGAATAACCTCTCTTGCTCTTGCCACTCCTTTACATATTGATACTAAACTAATTTTGGAGATTATTTTAAATATATATTTAAAATATATAAATCATATTAAAATTTAGATTTAACCATCCTATTGAGGAAATTATTTTTTAAATATCATTTTGTTAAGATGTGTTTATTGGGTGGTCGTCAGTTATAATTGCCATGCAAAAACCTTTTGACCAAAGTTGAATATATGTTCTATAACCTTGCTATAAACGACATACTTGATGGAAAACCACATTGGATCACCAAAGGTGCTCTTTTCACAAATTCTTACCCTAATGTTTTTTAAACCCTGGATTGCCAATGTCATGGCCACGTTGCTGTTTTGCGTAAACCCTAATTTACAAAACCCTATCCATGCTTATAAATATTTACCTGCTTCTATTTTTTTGCTGTACGCGATACAGGAGAAAGCTTTGGTGGTGACACGTTCTTGTGCTACTGAATCAGGAGGAACTCTAGTGTAACAGTTGCCGTCAACCAACAATGAGGGCGAAGGTACATTTCTCCTCTGGTATATTATTCTATTCGGATTCTGCGCGGATAGTTATTTATTTTCTGCACAAGCAAGGTTTTTGCTTTTGATCCCTAGCTCATTTTTCGTCAGCCCAACTTTCGAATTTTTGAATTCGATCCGAACTAGGTAACGATCGCTGTAAAAATGTACTTTATTTATGTAGATTGTCAAAACTCTTATTATTGTCAAACCCTCGGGGCACTTAAACTTAATTTCAGAACTGCGTTATGAGTATCAAGCTATCTAATAAACAAAATTTAGCGGTAGATCTTAAAGCATTTTTGCAAAACCATTGTAACATGGGTTGGCAGATCAGTGCGATCAGATTGCATGATGTGTTACCTTCTTGCTATTTAGTTTTGTAGATGAGGTTCAAAATTCCGATGAATCCTAGTAGAAATTGCATCTAGATCTAGTATTAACGCCTTTTTATGTTTTATTTTCAATAATTTGTTTGAGACTCCAGAGGGGTTCCTGGTTTAGAGGAGGTGACAAGTACAGGTCCCAAGTAGGGTTTCGTGTCATTATGTAATAAGTCAGGTAACCTGCAGGTCACCTTATTTGTTAGTACAATCAAATTGGTATTCGATATATTTGAGGGCAGTGGATAGTGGTTACCATTTCTAAGCTTGGTCAGTTACAGTAGCAGGAACATCCTGATTATCAGTGTGTTTAGAGCAATGATCTCCACATTGAAACTTGCAGACTACCTCAAACTTCTTGTCAAGCAGATCTACTTTCTGTGTGATGTTTTGTTGTTGCTGCCCCTTTTCTTCAATAACCTGGGCAATGAAGGTTATGTTATACCAATATAATTCAGTTAGCTTAAAGACTTTGGTATCCCCGGACCTGTCAAAACCAGTATCAGTTATCCAGTCCAAGAACTCTGTTTCCATTTGAGGTTTAGGGTTCCAGTTGTTCCATGACATCCATCTCCTGCTCAATAGTCTCCGAAAATATGCAGTGATAATCTGCTGCTTCTTTCATGGTGTTTGCCTGAGCTCGAGTAATAGCTTCTGACAGGTTGTTTGGGCTTGCTTCTCTGACCTTGCGTCAGGACACCTGTTTTATCCCCTGATCCTTCTGCCATCGTGATTGGTGGATTGCCTGAACCAGAATTGAAATAGAATTTACCGGGAATGAAACTGACAGAGTGAACTAACGGTTCAATGGAGTAAGGCTGAGTGGGATCAGGAACTGGCAATTCCCTGCAGACTTCGTTGTAGTCTCTCGAATTGCAGAATGGCAGCAAACATAAAACCAATAACCAGGCAAATCCAAAGAATTTGGAACTTCTGTGGACCGAGTTTATTGGTGAAATGGAAGACCAGATAGACAGTTCAGTTGTTGCAAATGCTGGGATTTGGTCTTGTAACCTTTCTCATTCTATTTGAGAGTGATGCTCCACTGTAAACAGCTCAGAACATGCAAAATTAATGATACTGCACTTCCTCTTATCTATCATGAAGTGAAACCAGGCTTCAGGAGTAATGTGGGTTGATCTGCTCATAATGGGTATGGTACAGTTCCCTGTTCTTTGCATGAGGTTATGCATTGAGGTGTCCTTGTTGGTCTTCTAAATTTTCAAAGAAATTAAGGATTATTTCATGATGTGCTGAAAGGTACAATAAATGGATAAGGAACTATAAGCGTATTGTACCTATTCATCAATAGAATCACCCTTGCAATAGTTATTCATTCCCCACCATTATCTAGTATTAACGATAGTGATGTTTGTGACATTACATATTTTACCCTTAGACTCTTTCACTTCTTAAGAGTCCATAGACATGCTCGTATCAACAACTAAGTACACCTCACTATTTTTTAATTATCCATGATTATTAATTTGACATTGTATATTTTACTTGCTTTTCAAGCACGTTACAAGCCACCTTTTGAAACTTGTTTTGCTTGCCTATATAACCCTAAAGAACCTTTGCATAAAGAACCTCAGTGTAGTTTCTTCAATCGGGTTTGTAACTGCGGGTAACTCCATAAAGCCATCTAGTTTAATCTTTTCAATGCCAGACATAATCATAATCTTTGGGCCTCCCTTTTAGCTTTGGTCTTTTTTAGCAAGAAGTTGAATTGTACTATGAATGCATATATAAATTAAATGTTTTGCCTTTTGTTGTTGTTGTTGTGGCATTCACTCATACTATTGGGTTTGTAACTATAGATAACTCCATAAAGTCATGTAGTTTAATCTTTTCTATGACATACATAATTATAATCTTTGGGCCTCCCTTGTAGCTTGGGTTTTTTTTAGCAAGAAGTTGAATTATACTATGAATGCATATATAAATTGAGTGTTTTGCCTTTTGTTGTTGTTGTTGTGGCATTCACTCATACTATTGGGTTTGTAACTACAGATAACTCCATAAAGTCATTTAGTTTAATCTTTTCTATGACATACATAATTATAATCTTTGGGCCTCCCTTGTTGCTTGGGTTTTTTTAGCAAGAAGTTGAATTATACTATGAATGCCTATATAAATTGAATGCTTTTTTTTTTTTGTGGCATTCGCTTATAAGACAGTAACTTCATGTCACAAGGTTTGTTGAACTTCAACCTTGAAGTTCGAATTTTGACGAACCTTAAAAAAAATTTGAGGTTTGGCAAACCTCATTGAACCTCATCTCGAATTTTGATGAACCTTAAATTTTTTTTTTTTGGAGGTTCTACGAACCTCATAGTCATTGACCAAGTCCGTAGATCAAAATTCATAACCTCATGTCAAAACTCAAGGTTGTAATCTATCCTTGTACTTTCCATGTTTGTGATAGCATCTTTTTATGTTTATTGATGTTGATATCTTATTATTTTATCATATATTTCATTTTAAAGTTATAATATGTATATATATAAAAATGTATATAGATGAACTTAAATAGTGAACCTCATCCCAACATCATTAAAAAATTTGAACTTGAATAGAGCCTAATCATTGCCGAACTTGAACTCGAACTCAAGCCATGTGACTCAGGTCAATAATACCTATATTGAAGTTTCTTGGATGATTTTAATCTTACTGGATCTCTCGTTAAAAGGGTTTCCATGTACTCATAATTTGGTTTGATCTCATCAACTACACGCATTCATCATCTTTGTGATGGTTTGATTTTTAGTTTTTTCTTTTTTTTTGTTTTTTAATTTTTTTTTTTCTAGACCTTCCTTGTAGCTTGGGTATTTTTAAGCAAGGAGTTGAAGGGTAACATGAATGCATTTCAACTTTTTTATGCCTTTTTAGGCCCCAGCATGCTTCCCTTATCTAAATAGAGAAAACCTCAAGTAATCCAATTCCTCGATTAGCTCGATGCGTTGACTCTTTGGGACGTTAATTGATGGAAAATGTTTGTATTTTTTATACCATCCACAATTGTGTCAAATTTACCTTGTTTATGTATAAATTGGGTATTTTCACTTCGGATGATGAATGTTCTCTTGTTTTTTCCATTTTTTTTCTTTACTGCGATCTCTGTCTATCTGCAATATCATATTATATCATATCCTTTTGGATTCAAGAGATAAATATGCCATATGAAAAGGTGTTAAATATGTTGCATTGCCCTTAAAATTAACCATGAATTTAACAATACTATAGCAAGGCTTATTGAGAATGTTATGCCTTACCTCAATGTCATAATGTATGATGAAGTGTTGAAGAATTATCTCCATGACAACCATGCCACTGACAATAGTGACACACAAAACCCCCTTTACCTTACTTAATTAATTGAATATTAATCAAATTTAATATTAATAGAATGGAGTAACTTCACCTTTGTTGTCTTATGTTTGGGGATGCTTACTTGTAAACAATAGAAATTTTACGAGTCATGTATGGACTTGACAGTCAATTCCCTTTTGCTAATGACCCCTAGTGCATTAATCAACAAATTCACATAACATGGTCTTTGTAACATATATCTGTACCATTTTTGGATATAAACCATATATTTGCAAATGTAGGTTATATTTGTGACAATTTACATTGTAATTTGATGGCTCATCCTCCAATGTCCTCACTAGTTAGTCTTTTTCTCTCAGCCCAAACAATTAATTAATTGCCTTCAAATAATATGGATTGAGCATTGAATATATGATCATTGATGACATTAAAAATATGACCATTGCATTATCCGTTACATACATCTAAATTCCATGACACCTTTAATGCAACCACCATTTTTTAAAGCAACCTTTCCACTTGTTGATCAATGTCATGTGATGCCCCTTGTAGCTAGGCACCTTATATGTTGTAGGACCTTGTCAATAGCATAGACCATTTACTAAAAAAAATGGGGAGTGAGAGTGACATTAGATGTTGCATGCAAGAAACACCTTTTATCTAGATCAACATTGTCCTTGCCCTTTATTAAAAGTTTCAATAAATGAATTTCTCAAAACTCCACTCTTCTGCCATGAGTTTACAATGTTTGAACTTGGAGGCATTATGGAGTATCTTGCAATAAATTAATTTGGTCATTAGCAATTTCTTGGGCAGGCGGTGTATTAGAGCATGGGCTTCAATGGGTGATGAGACAAGTGTTGAGTGGTAATATTCCTTTATATGTTTCTTGCTTCTTCATTCCTTTAATGTCTCTTCTTCTAGACCAACGTAGGGTTTTGCAAAAAATTAGTGCCATCATCAACAATATCATGATGAGATGTATTAGACCATGAACCTTCAATGATTGATTGGACTATTGGTGGGTGGTAATATACATTTACTTGTTTCTTCTTTCCTTACTCCCTTTCTCTTCTCCTAGATCCATGCAAAACCCATTTGCTTGCTTGAAGAGGGCATGAACCCTTTTGCAAGTGTTGCTCTGATTGTAAAGTATCCTTTCTTGCTCTTGAAACTTGCAAAACTGAAAAAAAAAGTGTGCTTAGATGCAACCAAATGAAAAACTAGTAAGTGGGGAGAAATAGTGCCCAAATGCAAAGTGAAAATAATTAGTCTTGACTAAGAAACGTCTATTTATTGGTTGGGGAGAGCTTTCTTTTACTTTGGGGATTCTATTTGCACTCATGGGAAAATTTTGGTGGATTTGCATAAGGAATTTTGATGGTATATTCTTCAATTTAAGCAAGGTGTAATGTTGTGTCCCCCGATTTCTCTAGGGATACTATTTTGTTCTTGCATGTGGGTCAACATCATGGATTTTGAGGAGGTATTCCTTAATTTAAGATAGGGTGCACTGTTGTGACCCCTATTTTTGTTGGGGCTGCCGTTTTACACTAGGGTATGGGATAAGTTGCCCTAGATTGGCATTAGGGGTTGGGGGCATGTTTGTCTTGGGTTTGCATACAAAGGCAATGGATGCAAACCTTTTTAATATATGTTTTTTCATCATTTTTTGGGTTTAATGTGCCTTTCGATGATTTTATATGTTGAACTTAGTTCATCTCATGTAGTTTATAAGTTTGGTCAGCTAGATTATATAATGAATTTAATAGATTTGGAAAACTCATAGAACTTCTCAAATTTGTTATTTATTTGTTAAACTGTCAAGTCATGGCAAGTTTGATCAAAGATGACCATGTATATACTACACAAGTGAACTTGCCTTGTTATAAGCGATAAGCTGTCTAAACTTTTTAGCTCATGTAAGTTACAAATATGGATGTAACAACATTGTTTGTAATATTATATTTTCTTAATCAGTGGGAAAAGACCAATTTAAATGATTTGGTAAGGCTTTGAAAGGCCCTCATGTTAGGAAATCTATCCTAACCTTTCTTTGTTATTAATTTTGCATATCCCCTAATGTACTTTTGCTTTAGTTGCAGTAAAAATTATGGTCTCGTTTGTTTGATTTGTTATGTAGTTTAAAGTTGTCCTAATTTGAACTTCTGGATTATTGAATTTGTATTTTGGTGGCTTATGAGGATGGTTGTTTGTACCTTTGTATAACTATTCATTGGTGCATCTATTTCAAACACAAATTATCATCTCTTCCCCCATAGGGTTTGTCTCTCTCTTGGCGAAAGTGCATAGAATAACTCATGTTAATTGTGCTACCATGGAATTGTTCCTTCTCTCTTTGTAGTGCTTGAACATATATTATTGTCACGGGCCTCCTTTTTATGCTAAGGAAACCTTCTAGGGAATCTTAAAGGTTATTTAACAAAACCATTGGTATATAAGCGCACCTCTTGGCCTAATATGTTTAGATTGGGTACTTGCTTAGGTAATATATGTCCAACAATATTGGCGACAATTGCTTGAGCTAACTCCTTGGGCTGAAAAGGTTTGAGAATCCTTTGTTTGACCCTCAATCACTAAGCAAGAGTGAGATTGTTGGCACCTATTGAGGGGTATACCCTTATGTGAACCTCAAATATGCTCAGATCACTCTACTTTCCTGTTGGAACAAACCTTAGTGAGATTGATCCTAGATGGGTAGGGGAAAAGGCCTCTCGCTTTCCTATTACATCACATGCGTATGTGCCCACATGTCAAAAATATTTGGAAGCTGCCCTCAAAGATTGTTGTTACCTTGCCAACCCCATATAAATTAAGGGGTATACACCTTATGTGCACATCATGTGTTTTTGAATAGGCTTGAAGGACGCCCCCCCCGTTTTCTTATTGGAACAAACCTTGGTGAGATTTGGACTTGGATAAGCAGGGGAAAATGCCTATTGCTCCCATGCACTACATTCTCGTATGCATTTTCTATGGCATACTTCTTTATTACCTTTGTCAATTTAACTAGTTGCAATTTATCATGACTTTGAACTTCAAAGATGTTCTTGAATCATAGATAACCTATCAAGATACCATTTAAGCATAGAGGTGATGAATTTGTGTATATATTAGTTTTGTTGCTATATTTGTTGGTAAAATATTGTACACGTGTTTGCTTTTAGGTGCTTTTTGAGATTTCTCCTTTGAAATTGACAATTGTTTATGAAAAATGTAGTTTCTCTAATTTTGAATTTGTAGTGTTTGTTGTGTTATATTCTATTGTTGCGTGGTCTATGCATGCAATTTTCTTGTGACGACAAGCTTTTGTCTATGGAGTTTAATGTTTTGTCTTCTCTCTAAATTTGACTTTTCTCTTAAGAGATAAGAATAAGTAGTCTTTTTCATAAAGAAAAATAAATGTTCCACTTGGCAAGCTTGGAATCTTAAAATATCACATTGTGGAGGCATAGAAAAAACGAGTTGGTGGTTTGCAACCAAAAAATGGTATTGAAACCACAAACAAGTAGTCCTCCAAAAGCAAAGATGCCCATGATAAAGAGGGAATAAAGAAAGAAAGACAAAAAAAGGTTAAAACTGAGCAAGAAGTCAAGAAGCAGGAGGAGAAAAAGAAGCAGGAAGAAAACAAAAAATAAGAAGAGGATAGGCAGAAATAGGGAGAAGAAAATAGAAGTTGGAAGAAACTAGAAGAAAGCAAGAAGAAGAGAAGAGAAAACAAGAGGAAGAAACAAAGAAGCTTGAAGAAGAAAGACTTGCGGATAAGCAAACACAAGAAAGGAGCAAGCTCAGAAGGAAGTAGAAGACATATTGCCTCCCATTGATGTTGAGCCTCCTAAGCCCCACTCAGTGGAGGACATCTATAACTTGGAGAGATGAGCATCTCAATTGAAGAGGAAGATCAAGTGTTAGACCTTTCAAATTTCAGATTCGACTGCAACTTAAGTAAGGGTGTTCAAAAGAACTTAATTGAGGTCTGATTTGAGCTTGTTATCCTGTATTGGTCATGAAAAGAATATGTCTTCGTTTGAACCCTGCCCTTACCAGAGTTGTTGTTAGACCTTTACCTGAGTGCTTTACTTAAACCTTGTAATTCTAGTGGAAAACCTGTGCACTATTTTATGAAACCAACGTTTTGGACTAGCTAGGTGAGTCCATCATCAGGGCAATGATCAGTGTTTTTTTAGAAGAGAGTCGTGTAAGTAATAGAGCTATAAATAGATGTTTGGAAGAGAATTTTGAAATCTGAATGTTTTATCATGTCAGCATTATTAAAATAGTGCACAGGTTTTCCACTAGCATTACATTCTACCAGCCTGTATGGATTCTCTTTTCAACATTACTTAAACCTTGTTGTATCTCTTCGAGGCAACCTCTAGGCCCCAGTAGGTTGTAGCTTAAGTGCTAATTCGGGTTGCATGAAAAAGATAGAGATACTTAGCCCAAGATATAAAAGCTGCTCAAAAGAGAGAGAGGGAGAAAGAGGTAAGAAAGAAAGAAAGACAGGAAAAGATGAAAGACGAGCAACAAGTCAAGAATTCGGAGGAGGAAAAGAAGTGGGAAGGAGAAAACAAAAATTGAGAAGAGGATAAGCGAAATAGGAAGAAGAAAATAATAAGTTGGAAGAAACTAGAAGAAAGTAAGAAGAGAAGAGAAACCAAGAAAGATTAGAAAAGAAGCTTGAAGAAGGAAGACTTACAGATAAACAAACATGAGAAGAAGCCAAAAAAAAGGAGCAAGCTCAAAAGGAATCGAAAGCCATATTGTCTCTCCCATGGATGTTGAGCCTCCTATGCCACTCACCAAAGGACATCTACCACTTGGAGAGATGGGCATCTCAGTTGAAGAGGAAGATCTAGTGCTAGACCTTTAAATTTTTAGATTCGACCACAACTCAAACATGGTTGTTCAAGAAAGACAAAAGTACTTAGCTCGAGAACCAGCCAGACCAATCTTGGTAACTATTGAAAGAGATATAGTATTGGATACTATGAATAATCCCATGGCGATAACTTCCATAGGATTTGCATTCTTTGTTTCAACAAAGAACATTGAGCGTTTGGTGAACAAGGTGAAAGACTTGGGAAAAGAGTAATGTATGTCCAAAATGAGCTTAAGGGAAAAGGTGCATTGTTAAAAGAAGCCTTGATTGTAGTAGACCTCATATATGAATGGGGCACAAATTATCCTGATGCACCAAATGACTTACCTAGAAAGGATAGTATGGGTAAGGAACAAGACAAAGTAGAAGTTAGGATATCTATGCAATCCCAAGAGAAGTTGGGAAGTGATGTAGCTAACAACAATTTCATAGTGTGTTAGAATTTATGCCAAGGCAAGTGTGAAATATCTAGATCATGAATATGAATCAATTCACAAATGACAAACTTGAAATAAGATAAGATAAGATAATTATATATATGTCCAACTATTGACCACAAAGTAGGTCAAAGGGACTATTGAGTACAATGATGTCCATACAATGCAGGAGAACCAAATGGTCTCCTATAAAAAAATACAATGCATGAAAATAAAAGGTACAATGCAAGAACATCAATGATACGATGTATGGAATGCCATGGTGGAGAAGAACCAAGAGCTAATGGGTCTGAGGATCAGACCCATCTCTCCTAACATCTGAGGCTGATGAAGAACATTGAAGAAAACTCCACAAATTTTGTTGGCCCGATGAAGTGTCAGTGGAAAGTGTAGACTGTCCACTAAATCATTGCTTGGGGGAGTTCGTGCACTATTGAGGTTTGGTGGACCTAGTCTATCTCCCAAGGATGGATTTGAGACGGATTTGTTGTTGAAATCTCGTGTGGCAGGTTGAGCTCTGATAGATCCTCACTGATCTAGAGTTTGGATATGAACTAGTATCAATCGGACTCTTGGTGCCCCTGTTTGAAGGTAGTACTTTGAAAATGTCGTGATCCTCTATATGAGGTTCGGAACCTGAGAGCCTCTTGCATATATAGGGGCAAACATCTCTGATCGAGATACCTGAAAAAATCGGCAAAGGTTTGAGAATCTTTGAACAAGCAAATACAAAGCACAGGAATATAACTGCACAACAATAAAAAGTACATCTGAATAGGAGTTAGTTAGCTAAAACCATGCAAGACATACAAGAGCAAAAGAGCACTAGAAACTAATTGGAAGGTAGCTCACAACATATAACCTATGTGAAAGCAAACATGCATACATAATAGAAGTATAGGATAGCCATTACAACCATTGTGAAGGTGCACTAGAATCTTGTCAATGGTGTAGAACTTTGATAGTGCTGAAATATCAAGTAGATGTGCTGCAGGTTAATCAAGATCCATTAGTGGAAGGTGGGCTGCTCATACTATCTCCAAAAGTACCCCTATCCTCACCGCAGCTCAGTCCAAAAATACTAAGAGTAAGAGTGCTCACAGCTACATAAGTGTCAAAAGCCCCTTCTTGAATGCATGGAAGTGTATTTATACAAATGGGTAGGTGACTCTTCACCTTCCCCATGACTCTTTAATTACCCCACGACTTGTCACATTCTTGATAACTTTTTATTTTCTTATTGATTCTTATATCTCTAACTCTTGGTATTCCCCCATTTTCATAATTATGACAAAAAATGTTTACAATATAACAAAAAAAATACAATGATTTTTGATGCTGCACCTCCATGAGGCACCTGTCTTGATTGTACAGCAATTGGCGGTGATCTAGGATGCCCAAGATTCATTGTATCACCCTTTGCAGAAACAAGAATTGGGGTTTCAGTATTACTCTTACTAGCTAGTACTGAAGTAGGTATTTCAAATGTACTAAGATCAATACATAAGTGCCAAAAGCCCCTAGTGCTAAAAGCCCCTTCTTGAATGCATGGAAGTGTATTTATACAAATGGGTAGGTGACTCTTCACCTTCCCCATAACTCTTTAATTACCCCACGACTTATCACATTCTTGATAACTTTTTATTTTCTTATTGACTTTTATATCCCTAACTCTTGGTATTCCCCCATTTTCATAACTATGTTAAAAAGATGTTTACAATATAACAAAAGAAATACAATGATTTTTTATGCTGCACCTCCATGAGGCACCTGTCCTGATTGTACAGCAATTGGTGGTGATCTAGGATGCCCAAGATCATTGTATCACCCTTTGCAGAAACAAGAATTGGGGTTTCAGTGTTACTCTTACTCACTAGTACTGAAGTAGGTATTTCAAATGTACTAAGATCAATAGGTGATGGTGAGGTTGACATTGGAGGACCTTGCTTCCATGGAGGAATGCCCCCAAATGTCCTCAAGGCTTCCAACCAACTTGCTGCAGAGTTCGGTTGCTCAAGTGGTTTCCTGCTTCTAAATACCTTGGTAGAGCAATTTTACTCTGAATACCTTGGTTGCTCAAGTGGTTTCCCAATTTTATCACAATCACCACCATTGTTAATCGGAAACAAATATCTTAATCTGAATTTTTTGCTGATTTATGAACTATTTTGTTAATCGTGGAAACATATATTCTACAAATTGTTTGATGATTTATACATATGCTTTCACATTAATTACTAATTGTGAACTCTTTTACAATTAGTAACTAATCTACTTCTTCATGCATGTATCCTAAATTAAAAGTTTCTAACACTCATTTTATCCAATTTATGTTCATTTTATCCTTTGCTGCATTATTTTATGTATCTTTTGCTTAGCTTATTTCATAAGCTGTTCTAAGTTGTATCCTGTCGGAAGTCTTAAGAATTCCAAAAGCTAATTCTCACATTAAACGATATGGAAGCTGGACCAATATTCCGGATGTAACTCTTATTCCAAATGGTACGAGGTATTGGGACTTTATACTGGGGATATCCCCTTACTGTTGGCGGTGCATTTCTGAATCTTTTTGTCCATCATACATGATTCATCCACCTACATGTTGGATGTGGCAGTGAATAACCAGTGTGTTACTTGTGGATCAGGATCTGACCCACAAATACTTAAGGGTTGACCACCTGGTGGCAACTTTGAATCTCCAGCAAAGTGTCAAGCTTGGAACTGGACTAACCTGATTTGACATCAAGGCTTGGGATAAGGGGCACTCATATCACCCCGTTAATCCAGTAAAAAATGTTTTGGGAACTCTGCTCATAAGACTTTGCCCCCAGGAGTTGCATTTTAAGATGATTTGGATCGATTTTCAAAAAAGTGGACAGAAAAGGTGGAACTTTGACTTGCGGCAGAAACCAGCCTTGACAGAATTGGGGTGATTTGAGTGCCCTATATATTTATTATTACAATGCCAAGGCTGAGCAGAGGTTGACTTGGGGGCTTTTCGAATATTTGTATTTGCCAAACATGATTTGTACTCTGATTTTTTATTGTATATTTTCATGCACAAATTAACATGATCGACATTTTTATTGTATATTTTCATGCACAAAATAGCATGATCGACATTTTTGTTGTTTTTGTTGTATATTTGCATGCAAAAAATAGTGCGATCGAACATTTTTGTTGTAGATATATTGTTACTATCAAACTTTGCGCATCTTAAGCATAAACTGTAGATATTAGATGACACCAAAAATTCCTTCGGACTTTACTCACTGTTTTCTTTATGAATGGTTACACAATTGTCTCCTCTTAGTATATAGGTTTATCAATGTGCTCTTGTGAATTCACTTTGATAAATAGACCGCAATCTAATTTCCTTCTCAACGAGTTCTATAACGATGATCTTTCAATGATGTTAAATTAACATGCAATATTTATTGCCTTCATAAACAGTGGAAGAAGAAGCGAATGAGGAGGCTCAAAAGAAAGCGTCGAAAGATGAGACAGAGATCCAAATAGGAGTTTCCTTTCTGTGATACATGAGGCTTATAGACAGTAGATTTGAGTTCATTAAATCTCGGATTGCTCGTAGCTTTTCACCATTCGGATGATAATTGCAATCTCAATCAGTATCTAATCTGGGCGAGTTGTAATTAATACATTAATTGCCTGGAAAGGCAGTATGGTCTGTTATCTATTTTGTTGTTTTCTGTTAGAGATTTTTTTGAAATACAAGTATATCCATGGATCTATTTTGGCTGTCATTGTGTAATTGGTCTCTGAAGTGGTATTTGTTAGACTATGTCTTCATTATTATAAATTGTCTTAAAACAGTCATGGAGTCGTGGTAGTAAATGCGTTGCAGTTATGATAGGTGGTTGAACAGGCAATTATGATAAATTCATTTAAGAATGAGAGTCGGGTAAATTCTATTGGCAAAACGTTCTGTTATATTTGAAGGCGTCAATTTTGTCTCCTGAAACCTCTGGTCACTGTAAGTCAAAAAGAAGTTAGTAGTTCTACAGAATACAATGAACTTTGGATTTTGTTGAATGCCATTGTTTTTTAGTTACAGAGTTCAATAATAAAACCAACGATTTTGGTTGTATTTCAATTTAGGAGATTTTTCAAATGAACGACGTTCACTGAAAATAAATAAAGCATACAGAAAAAATAAATTCATGTTGGAGAAATTGGGCAAGCAATATTTACCATTCTATCGGATATTTATTTAATGCAGTCGGGCTGTATATACCCACCGTTAAATACTTTTAGATTTAAAAGTATAAATCTAACTTTGGGCATATACAGCCTGACCGCATTAAATATTAAATATCCTATAGACTGGTAACTTACGGGCATATACAGCCTGACCGCATTAAATATTAAATATCCTATAGACTGGTAACTTACGGGCATATACAGCCTATAGACTGGTAAATAAGCTTTGCTGAGAACCTGAAATTCATGTTGGAGAATATTTACCAGTCTATAGGATATTTAATATGGTCATTTAATGCAGTTGGGCTGTATATACCCACCATTAGATTTATACAGTATAAATCTAGTGCTGTATATACCTAAAACAAGTATAAATCTAGGGCTGTATATACCCACTGTTAGATTTAAACAAATATAATTCTAACGTCGGGCATATACAGCCCGACCACATTAAATATCCTATGGACTGGTAAATAAGCTTTGCTGAGAATTTGCGGGACTTTTGTACATTTAGTATTCATGTGGATTGGTTTATGTAGTTGCATCAAAGGGTTTATGACAAACCGGAAATTCATGTTGGAGAAATTGGGCAAGCAATATTTACCATTCTATCGGATATTTATTTAATGCAGTCGGGCTGTATATACCCACCGTTAGATTTAAAAGTATAAATCTAACTTCGGGCATATACAGCCTGACCGCATTAAATATTAAATATCCTATAGACTGGTAACTTCGGGCATATACAGCCTGACTGCATTAAATATTAAATATCCTATAGACTGGTAAATAAGCTTTGCTGAGAACCTGAAATTCATGTTGGAGAATATTTACCAGTCTATAGGATATTTAATATGGTCATTTAATGCAGTTGGGCTGTATATACCCACCATTAGATTTATACAGTATAAATCTAGTGCTGTATATACCTAAAACAAGTATAAATCTAGGGCTGTATATACCCACTGTTAGATTTAAACAAATATAATTCTAACGTCGGGCATATACAGCCCGACCACATTAAATATCCTATGGACTGGTAAATAAGCTTTGCCGAGAATTTGTGGGACTTTTGTACATTTAGTATTCATGTGGATTGGTTTATGTAGTTGCACCAAAGGTATTATGAAAGAGATTAGGCTGCAAAACTGTGTAGAGTCTACGCTATAATTTTAAGATACCTAGCTAAAATTTTTCTAAAGTTCTCTGGCTAGAAAAAAACACATTTCTTGGAATATTTCTATTGACCTAGATCTTATCCACTAGTTGTCCAGTGTCATAACGTTATTATAATCTTTTTAAGTGGAAGTGATGATACACAAATTACCATGAAACCTATGAATTTTAAATTACAACGGATAGAGTTATAAATATATGTGTGGGGAAAGCATGCTTCTATCCATCATCAAGCGACATCGCTTGAAATATTATTAAACTTACATGGTTTAGAAAAAAACACATTTCTAGGAATATTTCTGTTGACCTCGATCTTATCCACTAGTTGTCCAGTGCCATAACGTTATTATAATCTTTTTTAGAGAAAGTGATGATACACAAATTACCATGAAACCTATGAATTTCAAATTACAACGGACAGTTATAAATATGTGTGTGGGGAAAGCATGCTTCTATCCATCATCAAGCGACATCGCTTGAAATATTATTAAACTTACATAGTTTAAAAATGGCTAACATATATAAATATTGGATTTCTTTTTCTTTTGTTTTTTGCATGAGATATATATTATTGATCTACTGGAACTTTTTCTCCCAACAAGAAAAATGCTGTAAAATCGAATGTTTAGGTTTGTTTTAAGAAAAAGTCTTGGTTTTAATTTTTTCCCGAAGTCAAGAAAAATGCAGTAAGATCGAATGTTTAGGTTTGTTTTAATAAAAATGCTTGGTTTTAAGAAAAGTCTGCAACGAAAATTATACTGAGATTTTTTCCTTGGAAGTATATATTAATTTATTTGTCTCAGCCATTGTGAGAACATATTGGAAGCATCTGGGACATGGAATATATGAACATACATGATATACGTATTTAAAAGAAAAGAACGCTTCTATTCGTCATCAAACGATGTCCGTTTGAAACATCGTAAAGAGTAGTTAGCATATCATATAATTTTGTGTTTTATTATAATTTTTTCTCTTGTGCAAATAAAGATTGTTTTAAGATTTCGTTAGCTTATTTGACATTTTATTATAAAATTTAAGTTTGGTTTAAGAAATCTCTGCTTTAAAAATTAAAAGCTATCATCCTAGTCTAGCAGGGAAGAAATGCACTTTTTTTCATTTAAAAGGAGATGTTAATTTATATTGATGGCAGCCACTTGTAGTCTTACATGATTTTTCCATATTCTAAATTCCGAATAATTGGTTGAGTGTGCTTTCACTTTCTTAATCTGATACTTTTGTTGCACCAAATCTCCATTACAACTTCAAACTGAATTGTCTTCCATGTTTTTTTTTTTAAATCTCAGAATGTATCTGATCTGATTAATTATAGTTCAGACTGTTTTCATCTAGACATACTTGCTATGAGGTTATCAATGGTTCATTTTGTTCCAATTTGTTAATTTGATGCCTTTTTTACAGAAAATTTCTATGAGGTTATCAATGGTTTGTTCTTTTTGTTTCCAATTTGTTAATCTGATGCCTTTTTTACACAAAATTTCCATTATAATTGCCATTTGATTTAACACATTGGTGCCTTGTTTTTTATTTTTTTAGACGCTTTTGTTACACCAAATCTTCATTATAATTTAAGACTCTGCTAATGCATCAGTGTCTTGTTTATGAATTTTTTCCTTGAGACTAACTGTAGTGAATTGCTACTGCCTTTAATTAGTATGCGTTCTTGTCTCCTCAATGCATGTCAAATCTATTGAAGCCTTACATCTTCTATTTGAAGTTGACAATAGCGTCACTCCCAAAAAAACAATGAAACTAATATATTGAAGCCTTGCCTCTTCCATTTGAAATTGACAATAGTGCCAATCTCCAAAGATGAAAGAAGCAAACAACGAAACTAGAACGACCAAGCTCGTAATGGAAATGACTCTTGTGCTTGGAAATTTTACACTTCCACCACCTTTGCGAAGGATCCTTCGTTCGGCACAATATGACAATTTGACTGTTTCCATAAATATGCATGTTAAACTAGAAAATTTCGTGCCTCAGCTCCATCAAGAGAACATAACAACTAGAGCATGTGGAGTCCCCCAACAAAGCATTCGAATACCCAATATGACAATTTGACTATTTCCATACATGTTAAAACTAATTTGAAATTCAAGTTGTGCTGGGGTTGTCAAGAGAACAGAGCAACGCCACCAAAACAGTTAAACCCTTAACAGAAACAATAGCGATGCAAAGTTAAAGGCAAACCCTTAACATAAACAGTAGGTATACAGAGTTAAAAATCAAATTCAAGGCTAAATTCTATATCCATCCGTCATAATTATACTGTATAGAAAAGCCATAATTATACTGTATAAAGCCATAATTATACTGTATAGAAAAGAAAATGTATAGAAAAGAAAATGGGTGAAGATGTCCATTTGAAAATTTCATAATTATATTAATAAGCATGAAAGGTTTTAGAATTTTAATTTAATTATCAATAATTATTAGGTGGTTTGTAAAGATTTAATTTCTATAAAATATTTTAGGTGGTTTGTAAAGATTTAATCTCTATAAAATATTCTAGGATATTTGTAGTAGTATATACAAATCAAAAGGTGAGATTTGTCTTCAAAGTAGTTATGTTCTTATTACCTTTTTAATTAAATTGACTCATTCAAAAAAATGTCCTATGAAAAAGTGATTTTTTAGCCTTGTGGTATTGTTTTCATTCTGGTATTGGAATGATATTGTAAAATCTTATTTATAAATTAAAACTCCCCATTATAAAGTGGAAAATAAATATCTAATATTATAGCTCTGTTTTTACTTTCTTTTTTTTAATATAATTATAAAATACATATTTAATTTTTTAATATAATAAATCCCATTCATATTAATTCATTTATTTATTTTTATAATTATTTTTATCTATCAAACATTCTTAAAAATTCAAATCTCAAACAAAACAAAACAAAAAAATCATCATCGAACACTACAAGAATGTTTAAATTGCTATAGAGACAAGTCCATAAGTGAATGTTTTGAATTGCCACACAAATCCATCCACGAGTCCATATTCCTACTTTGTTCGAGAACAAAGTCGAAGTCAGTGCAATGTTTGCAACATCATTCAAAGGACGATGCTGATGCATGTGATTGAGTGAAGGCAGCCACCTCATGCCAAGTGTTCTGCATTTCTTACCACGTGTCATGTGGTCATTTATTTGGAACCTAGGTGAAATAAGTGGCATAATTATGGAATTGGGTATGATAAAATGTATTTATGAAATAATCCCTTATAGTTGCCCTATTAACCGATTTGTTGTCGCAGTGTAAAATTTTACACTCATAGTTTCCTCGATCCTTGCGAATATAGAATCCAACTTAAAATCCAAGGGGATTATTTCCCATTATTATTATTCAAACTTATATGTATAGAGGATGCATATTAATTTCAAGTCTGCATATGCTTTAGTCTCATTGTTAGAAGATATTTCTAGGCTCGTATATTTAATTACTATATCAAACTTTAATTTGGCACTATCAGGGCACAATCTTTGAGGCGACCCTTTAGACTTAACTAATGAAGATGAATGAAGAAGGAGCCAATATCCCACTCAATTATGAAGAGATCTCAAAAAGGTAGAGATCTCAAAAAGTTATTTTTTTCCGAAGAGATGTCAAAAAGGCATTTTTATTTATTTATTACTTCGAGTGTCTATCTATCTATTCAAAAAATGAGTACTTGAGTTCAATAGTGCTTAATAGTACTTATTAGTCCCTGCCCTTCCGGGCTGGCAGGGACTAGTAATCAGTTTGTGAAGCTGGCATTATCTCTGCACGATAACCAACAACCGTTATATAACTTAAAGCAAAGTTCGCTGAAATGACACAAGAACCAACGCCATATTTTATATTTTCTTATTCGTTTAACCAATGAACAAATTTTTCATCTTATTTGGCCTCAAAACGAGGCATACGGGCAGGTATACGGGCTCAAAAGTTAGGACAAGTACAAGTGATTAGAACATTTCACAGTTTAATGAACTTAGTTTCATGAACTAATGCTATGTTTGCATTAGCATTAATCCCCTAACATTTAATGTTAACTATACTTATGGCCTATAATATGTCAAACCATGGCTGCTGCCCTGCCGTGTCAAATAATCCTTCCCGTGTCAAAGTTGCCTTGCCGTGTCCAACAATCCTTGCGCTGCCGTGTCAACATTGTAATTTGCATTTGCAATGTTACTATCAAAGTAAGGAAGGAGGATGGTATAACTAGCAGCCCTTATGATACCTGTGTGTGTTGAATATGAGCCATAACCGCGAGGCTCTATGCAAAAGCCGAAGTAGAGGAATCTGCTGCTACTGGAACGTCATCGACCTGCAAACAAATTTACCTGTTTATCATCTCTTCTCATGCAGAAGTCTAAGTTGATGATCGGGGTAACAATTAGCTTATAGAGCTGTAAATCTATCTATTCCTTAGAGATTTATGTGGAAAAGTGTCTATAATCTACTAATTATTTCAATTTGTTTGAAGAGGTGACAGGAACCACAACAGTAAAGCCAGACGTTTGCGTGCAAGACAAAGTTACCTGGTATCTGAATATGCTCGATGTGCAAAAAGCATTCCATGCTCGCATGGTTGGAAGTGTTAAAAGATGGGAAGCCTGCAGCAAGTATGTTTAGTTTGCTGAACTTGTTCTAATGGGGATGTTGGGAACATTTTGGAATTCTACTCAAACAATTGAGGTATTTTTATATCCATGGTGTGTTCTTTAAGCTCTATCAATAAAAACTCTAACTTAAAGCGTACCAAGTTATTTTCTCTGTGCCTGCCAATAGGTAAAATGATTACCTGAGGTTTTGATGCAGGTGCAAGATTTTGATGCAGGTGTAAGAAATTCTTACCAGGCATGCCTCAGATGTTGTCCGCACTGATACGATTCCTCCCTGCCCTGTTCTCGCTCCGTCCTGTGCACTGACGAGGAAATAGTTAAAGCCGAGAGACTTACAATCCGAGGACTAACCAAATACAAGTCGTCACATTCTGCAGGAATCCAATTATATAGTTAGAATTCTACTATGATCCAAATTTCCTGTATAATGGTAGATTCCCAATTCTAATTTGAGTGGAATAATGTTTCAGAATTTTACCTATAATGGTAGATTCCCAATTATAATTTGAGTGGAATAATGTTTCAGAATTTTACCTGAATCTGAATTAATCCCAAATTTTTTATAATACAGATGGTCCACTATTGCTTCGTACTTGCCAGGAAGAGTCGACTCGGTTGCAGTGGGCGCACAACCAACGCCTGCGTCTTCCCTGGCTTCATCCAATCTAGAACACAAAACTAGAACTTTTATCTTCAGTCTGTCTTAACCTCCAATATACTCTTTATTACTCTGTTCCACGACATCTTCAAATTGCATGTTAAACTTTGATTTAAATGGTTTTATACGAATGCTAGTAACAGTTTTACAGTTCAAAATAAAAGGCTAAAAGCATTAAATCCATTATTGGTGAGAAGTTCCTGCAACTGTAGCATATAGAATTGATTCAAAGTCTGTTACTAAATATCTAATGCCCCTTACCTGGACCTGAGAATCATCTTCCCAATCTGTGATCTTTAATTGGTTTCTCAGTTCCCAGCTCCACAAACGTGCAGTTAGAAAATCAGATCTACAACGGCAATTGGGTGTTTATGGAAGTAATTCGATCTATTATTTCTGAATATATGAAGAGAGGTTCGATATCATATAGCGGCCCTCCTCTTTTTTTGATGGTTTGGATGATCTCCGATCCAATTATTGAAATTCTGTAGTGAACGCAGAGGTCAAATTTGTTGCATCCTTTCTCACAAACCAATGGAAAATTTCGATGGTCCATAATATAATGTCTGAACATACCAACAATGTCTTTCACTATCTCCATATCTTGCAGAATATCAGCTAATCGGCCTCCTTCAATCAGTATTTCTTTGATAAGCGAAAGACCCTTTTCAAGAACCTCCTAATTATGCCGCCTCTGAGCTTGGGCTTCATGCATTTGGCCCCCCGTAAGACCTTTCTCATCCGATATCTCAAATTCTCTAGATATAGAAAATTACAGCATCAACCAGCGACTTTGCGTAATTAATATGCCCAATGACAGCCTTATTATCCTCAGTCCAAGCTCTTCGCAGAATAGTAACGGCTCATGGCAGAGAAACTAAGTTCTCCCACGACCGTCACCCAAGACCGCGAGAGTGAAGCAAGAACAGGTCAGCAACAGAGCCTCCAAGCATGCGGTAGAGGCGGAACCTGCAAGAAAAGAGACATCGTTAGCAATTACCAATATCCAGTGTAAATCAATCTGAATGTAAAAAAAGGGAGAACCAAATTCCAACTCAGATCTTGACTCTGTCCACTGAACCTCACCTGTTCGCGGCCGCAGCTTACGACCTCGATACAAACCTTCCCCCTTCACACAGTAAAAAGGTTGCGATGGTTGACGGGGTTAATTGCTGCATCTGCCTCTACGGTAGCTTCCATTCGGTCAATGAACTTATGCAGGTTTGCATCTTATATAATGACGGAAGGATTTGGATATTGAATAGGGCCTATAATTTCCCCTGGGTGCGGATCTCGTCAGTCTGGGTCTGGATCACGAAGGTCTGGGTCTCGATCTGGCACTGATGGAAGGTATGCTGCTGGTACTGGATCAAGAGCTTACTGAATGAACAAGGGAAGCAGCTGAACGTCCGATAGAGAGGGCTTACCCTCAGAGTAGGAGACAACCATAGGTGGCAGAAGATTAGGGCGAGCGCCAACAACTGGCAGCCATCCAGCCATAAGGCCATTCGAACATAGTGTAATGACAACTGGGCATATTTTACAAACACATGATTTACTTTAAGGTTATATACCTTATGGATATTTTTTCACATACAAAATAGTTCTATATTTTATATAAAATATAAGTATATTTTGATACTTGAGAAATTATTATTTTTGACAAGGTTCGAACTTTGTTTTATTTTTTTTCCAGTGGAATTTAGAATAATAGTTTCAAAAACCATTGTACATGTGAGCAATGTCACAATTCATTCGTTAACAGGACTGATAGTAAGGGTGTTATGGATGTCTCAGACATCGAGGTTTGGGGTGGCGTTTCACTATTCACTGAACTCCCTTCTATTGAGTGCTCTCTCTTGCATACCTTGGGGACCGAGTCGGCCTGTCCGTCTATTCTTTTCAACTCGTCTCTCGTCCAGGCTAGTGTGCATAATTTCAATTCTTCAGAGGCCGTAAGAAGTGTCACCTCCATAGTCACTTGGCTCCGGGCTTCTTGTTCACCTGGGGAGAATGTTGGCTCTTTAAACAACACCAGAACGTGGTTTACATTCTCCTGCTTCAGAAGGTGGGATAAGGTTGGTTCTTAGATTTAAAAGTGGGGTTCCAATCCTTATGGTAAGCCTGAGACTCCTGGGTTGGAGATTTCGTGCCTCTCGAGAGTTAATTGGCTCCATAGAAGTCATGTGTGCATTGTCTCAAATGCCAGCAGGTATTGTAAGCCAAATCAGAATATTTCTCTCGTCCTCATGCACGATGTTTCTTATGCAGAGAGCTCGTTCTAAAACCTTGATTCAAGAGATGTAATATTAAAGCTCGTTCTAACGTACATGACATTCAGACATTGCTTGAAAATCGACCTGTGCTGCAGCTCTGTTTGCAAGTAAGTTTTCAAAGTTACAGGTACTTCTAGTGTGGCCTTTAGCTGGCTTTTCCAGTAGAATTTAGAATAATAGTTTCAAGAACCATTGTACATGTGAGCAATGTTCAGAGCAGGTTTAACACAGTGTGATAAAACTAGATGCAGAGAGCTCGTTCTAAAACCTTGATTCAAGAGATGCAATATTAAAGCTCGTTCTAACGTACATGACATTCAGACATTGCTTGAAAATCGATCTGTGCTGCAGCTCTGTTTGCAAGTAAGTTTTCAAAGTTATAGGTACTTCTAGTGTGGCCTTTAGCTGGCGCACTGGTGATCACTGGATTGAATCAGATCGATGGTTGGTTTGCTGAAATCGCTGGATCCCTTATGCATATATTTTTGCTCGCTGGATCGCTGGTTCTCCACCAACCATTGCTCAGAATACGACGCTGGATCGCTGGTTCTCCACCAACCATTGCTCAGAATACGACGGCATCATCGTGGGCATAGACAGCTATTGCACACAGCAAAATCAAATCATCTTCCGCACATGACAACATTTGCAACCTAACAAACAAATCGACGACTTTGGACTTTTTGTTTGACTATTGGGCTGGGGCAGGGACTAGCTGCCCCTCAACTTGCCTTTTTTCCATATAATAATCTATCAGGCAAACAAATTAATACATCTACTTGAAATTAATACATCTACTTGTTTGAGATCATAGAAATTGAGTATCCATTTAATCCTTTCAAAAATGAGTGTTCGAGAGTCCAATAGCGCTTATTTCCCCATAATAATACTATCATGCAAACAAATTAATACATCAACATGTTCGAAATCATTTTCTATAAAAGCTTGGCACTCATGAGGGTTTCATGACTATTCGGAACCCTGACAATTGACTAGTTAACCAAATGATATCTCGTGGAGTTTGACTTACCACTCTGTTATAGAAATCTCTTTAGCAAGCATTTTTAAATACTAGGAGATGAGAATGCAAAGTGAACACATTTTATAGGATTAGGAGATCCATTGGATTTAACATGTATGCCTCCTATTTGATTGAATTTCTTTTTTTTATAACATGAATGAGTATAATCCACTTAGTGGAATTTATGACTTCTTACATATGGCTACCATTATTTCACCAAAAAGAACAACTATTTCATAAATACCACAAGGGCCAACTTACAATGTGTATCCAGAGACTTGAACTCACATAGCTAGGGACACGAAACAATGTGCCATACCACTCAAGCTAAGTTCATTCAATTGAATTTAGACTTAATTTCATTCATCAACCACAACCACATGTATGGGAATGAGTGTAAGCGAATGGACAATTTGAGATAGCTAAAGAAGTGTCACAGATTTTGGTGAGGAAATAAAAAAATTCCAAAAAATGACCTTAAACATAGTTACAATTAATTTGAGATAACTAAAGAAGTTTCAGACTTTTACGTGAGGAAACATAAAAATTCCAAAAAATGACGTTTAACATAGCTACACTTACATTCTAGTTATATATTTGACACTTGCTGTTGTGAATCATCCCCATGGAGACAATGATGTAGAAATGGAGAACCCTTTTACACTTGATTTGCATGATAGAGGAGAAGCCTCCAAGTAGCCAAACCAAGAGTTATAAATGTTGCTTACCCTTCTTATCACCTTGATTCTTAGCAAATTATTGCATTGGCAATCAAACTCTAATTTCTTACTTAGGGACTTGGCCATAATGATATAACGAAGAGGAGATAAAGAACTACTTTAATGCAACCCTTTGCTTGATTTAGAAATGAAACAATTGATTTCCCATTAACTAGTGGGGTTATCCATGGGTTGTTTAAAGGCTAATACATAGTGAAAAAAGTGTGGATCAAAAATCAAATCTACGAGGGGCATCATAAAGAAATGAGTGCCAAACATGCTCAAAGACATTGGTTATCAATCTCTATGGCCATGCCTTTGTACCCTCTTGCTTAACTAAGTTGAATTGCAATTATGCGATGTTGATGTTGTCCATATAGTGTTTGTTTTCCATAATTTTATATTTTTAACTAAATATTTTTTAATTCGATAAATCCTCTTCAATTTTTTTGAGAGGGTTTTTTTGTAGAAAGTTTATTATTTTGATCATTATTTTATAAGAGACATTGCATGACAATATTGGCGAGGATCGATTGATTTTTTGGAGATGAAGGCAAGGAGAGCTAAATTAGTTCACCTTACTATTTTTGAACATTGACGGATGTACTTTTTTTTTCGTGAGGTTAAGCACTTTATATTAATCTGAAAAAGTAAACAATTGTTTTTTAAGGGCTATTTGTTTACCACTTAGGAAACCAAACTAGTTGTAGATGTTCAAAATTATAAAATTTCATATTGCATAAGCTACAAAATATATCTTTTAAGTTTAAAAGAAAATTGAAGTATGTCGCGAAAATTTAATAACCATAACTAGAACAATGCCACAACATAAAATGATAATAGGAAACCTGGCTCTTTTGGAACATAAACATTTTTTTTCTAACCTTTCCACTTTGTCCATCATTTAAGGGATATGCACCAGAATTTTTTGATGTGTTTGATGATCTATGAGAACTCTTCCCATGAGAGTTTTAATGTGCTAATACATATTAAAAAAATTGCATGTATGAAGCTTGATGAGGCCAAGTTGAGCTACCAATATATGAGATCCAATTCCTTGTGCCCTTGTCAACCTGATAATTAGGGATTAATTGGCAGATATAATGAACCTCCTCCTTAACTTATGAAATAGTTTTACAAAATTATTCAAGAATTACCTCCATAAATCTAGTCATAGAATGACAAGCAACAACTTGAGCCTGACACTATGAAGATAAAGGTTGGTGAGCCTCGTGACGGATAAGAGGGGTGGTTCTGCCTCTTCTGCGTCTTTTTTTACTGGAGGATACTCTTCGATGCACCATACTAAGGGGGATAATGAAATCCAAGGAGAACAAAACCAAGACTAAAGGGATTATTTGAGAGACCAGTTCCCACGAGAGAGAACCAAACATTGGTAGAGGTAAACACACAAGAGTTACAAGCCCCAAATTTCCTAGTTAAGGTCAAGTGGTTAGGGAGAACAAGCAAAACAACTTGACAACTTTTAGAAGGGCAATTGAAGGGAAGAAAAGCTAGAACCCAATGAAACAGATCCTGATGTAGAGAACAACTATAAAACTGGAAATAGATAGATTAGTCGACAAAGAAATTATCACCAACCAAACCTTGAAGCCACTCATGGCGCAATCCCTTTTCCAATGAAAACAAGCGTGAAAACTTTGACCTTTAAGTTGAGAGCCACAATTAAACCATAGAGCAGGGGCATTGTTCGTTGAAACCTTGCATCGAGTCAGAAACCCAACACTTTGGCAATAAGCAAAACCTAGGGAGAATAAAACATTAGCAAGAGCGCAAATTTAGAGAGGATATAGACTCAATAGATGACAACATTAAGGAAATTTAAATAACAACTTTGATACCTAGGCTTTTAACAAACAAGAGACCAATATTAATCTCCAACCCACATTCTTGTTTTCCCGCACAACCTTGTGCCATAATTCTCCATAATTCAGACTGCAAGTTTAGATGTCCTTCTAACATCTCCCACACATAATGTTTGAAATCTCTCACAATCTAACATCAGACATGACTATATGATTGAGTCCCTTAATGCTTGTGGGTTTCTAATTGGGCTTTGTATTATAACCCCAAATTACATCCTTTGTGTTAATATCAACGCAGTGGCACAAAACCCACCTTTTGGCATCCTCCATGGGGCGTATAATCCTTATCTGCAATTTCCTTTCATATGGATCTTAAAAAATTTGGAATTTTTCGAGTCCAATTTCTATCCAATATGTCATCCTTAAAGTGGAGCCCTTCATTGGCTAATTTGTCTACATGCTTGTTTCTATTCCTTTTAATGTGTGAGAGAATGGGAGTTTCTTTTCCTTTTAAAATATTAAATACTCTTTTTAAATTGGCTTTAAGTTTCCAACTGTTTGAGACTTTGGAGGGTCTAAATCCACATTGAAGTCTTCTAATCAACTCAATTGTGGATTTGGAGTCTCGCTTTACAATCATTCTCTGATAACTAGTCCTATGAGCAATGATTATGCCTTATTCTAGATCTAATAGTTTTTCTACATTATTACTATCTATCCTAAGATCTCTTGCATAGATATTGATTATTTGATCTTGAATATATTGGAATACTCCTCCAAAGCTAGCTAGAGTAGGGTTACCCTTAGAGGTCGCTTCAAAATTTAACTTTAAAAAATCTTTTGGAGGGTTACCCCATTGGTTAAGCCCTGTTGGTCTAGAATGAGAAAAGGTAATTTGAGAAATTGAGCCAACGATGAGAGGATACAATTTTCATGTTCATTACCTTCCTAGTCTTGATTTATCCATGGGGTTAGGACTGTATCTTTAATTTTTTTGACAATGGAGTGCTCGATTAGGTGCATATTTTTGGATTGATCTTTAAAAATTTGTTGGTTCCTTTCTTTCCAAGTTTCCCACAAAATAAATCATAAGAAAAATTGTTGGACTCTATTCACAATAGAAATAGAAAATGGAGTAGATCTCCATTCCTTAATTGTTGATAATATATTGTCTCTATTATGATTTTATTGTTAAAAGATAATGGCCATATGATCCCATCTTAACAATTTTTGAGTTGGAAGAACATAGTTGACATATGGAGGGCCCTTTACCCGATCGGGTTGAATGACGTGGAGATGGTTGAAATGATGTACCGACGGCGGATGATTCAGATAAGCGCAGGCATTATTGCCACATGTGATAGGTGCGGCGGGGTGGTAAGTGAAGCAGAACGACAAGTTGGTGGACAAGATAGGAAGGCAGAGCCGAGGGCAGAGAAGAGGTGGAGAAATGATGGCGTCGGGATCCGGAAGAGCATGCAGCGCCAACACATAATGAGAATAGGCATGCAGAGGAGCATTATAAAGGAGCGAGGGTGGCGAGCTTGCCCGAAGGAGAAGGTTTGCTGCGGATTCTGTCTGGGTCACGCAGAGAGAAGCTACAACGCCAAGGTGACGCGCAGCCCTGTCAACCGAGCTCGCGGTGAGTGGAGCCGAAGACGAAAGGATAACATGGAAGCTGAAGGAAGCTAAAGAGGTCAGCGATGGATGCGGAGCAGTGGTTTTGAGGTTGAACACGACAGGAAAGAGGAGGACAGAAAGGGGAAGCGGAAGATGGCGGACTGCGCACCTCAGGGCATCCCGGTGTATGAAGTATCAGAAGGGGAGAGTGAGGAAAGGCTGGAGGGTCGAGAGGATTCTGGGCAGGAGATAAGGCGAAAGGGCCGTAACAAATCAGCAATCGGGAGCGGCGATGATGATGGAGGGAGCCCGTCTAACAGTGCAGGAAGGGGTAGGGGCCGAAACAGGAGAGGGAGAGGCCGTAGGGGCCGAGGCGGTCGGAGAGAGCGCGATATTGCGGCCGGTCGCAGCCGACGAGGTCGACAGTGTAGCCCCATCCAAGATGAAGAAACAGAGACATGGATGCACGAAGGGACCCGACAGACCAGAAAAACAATAGGAAACAGAGTATGGATATCAGAGAAGGAGTACAGAGAGAAATCAAACCCAAAAATCAAAAGAATTATTGAGCATTGGGAGGAAGAAGCTATCCAGGCCCAGTCAGAGGATGAGATGGAAGATTGGACTGACCTCCTGCTTGACCCTGGGCACACCAGAGGAAGATTGACGCTCTACAAGCAGTCCCTTCATTTGTACTGGGTCATGAAAAGGCTCATGGCTAAAGCCATGGAACAGGTAGCAATAGAGATGGCTGAACTGTCTCAGGGCATCCCGAATTTAAAGAAAGAATTGAAGAACATAGTAATCACTCTACTGATGCAAGATAAACGGCTGGAGGATCTGCAGCAACAACTTGAGGCAAGCAGGGTGCTGGTCAAGAAGGAGAAAAAGCAGCAAGGGAATCCAGAGAACCAGTAATTCAAGGCATGTCCATAATGAATGAAGGATGTCATTTTTTTGTCTACGTTTTAGCTATGTTTGGCCCTTATGTTTTTATATATATGTAGTTGTTTGTAGGTAGTAATAGGAGTATAGATACAGTGTATAAGGCATGGAAAGACAAGTTTAAAGTTTTCTATTTTTGGGCAGCTGTGAAAAACTATCAGTGGTCAATAAACTCGGTTTCCCTTCGGGGCGGGTTGAGACCACCCTAGCTATGTAATGTTTCCGTTTTGTTAATAGAATATGGCACCACCCAGCTTACAAAAAAAAAAAGACATAGGGAGGGCCCTTGAAACTCTGTTTTTTGAAGCTTGTTCCAAGTTAGTGTTTTGTTTTGCAAGGGAAGCCATAAGAATAATGTAACTTTTTTCCATAGTTTATGTTGCATAGCTTTTTCCACTTATTTAGGCTAGGCTAATCCCTTACTCTTGAAATAATTCTATAATCCTTTTTAAGATTGAAAGTTCTTGTTGGACACCTAATCCACTAAAGGTTATGGTGTGGAAGTTGAACAGTCAAAGAGAGTCCAAGAGCCCTTTGTAATATGAATTCAACAATGATAACAATGTATTATAAATCTATATCTTGTGAATAATAAATGTAACTCACAATCATTTTATCTATTGTCCATTTTATCTCTATGTTTAACACGGTATCACAGAAGGAAAGAATAAAAGTTGGTCCAGCGGTTGAAAATGGTTAATATTTGCATCCAGGTGCTTTTGTACAGTTCATTATTTTTTCCCTATTTAGCTCGAAGACAGTGGTAGATGAGAATATAGATGGCGTGATTACTCATTGTAAAGCCACTCTCTATTCTCTGCAATGTCTTTTGGATTTTTTGTTGAAGTGAAATTCATTTATACATTGGTATTAGATGGTATGTATTGGCTCGAGTGTGATTTGGGTGTTGGGCGTCGTATTGAATGTTGAGTGTGAGTTTTGTTGTGCGTTGAACACTCTTTTTGCATGCGTCGACTCATACCACGTATTATATCCTCTGCTTACTTTGCATATAATAGTTGTCGCTTGGAATTCTCGATAAAGGTCGATCCCGTGGTTCATTCTTTGCGTTGTATATTAATTCACTTCTCTTTGAAGACCATGTGGTATGAACGCTGGTTCATTGGATGTTGTTGCATAATAACTTCTCATTAGAAACTGCTAATTAATTTTTGTCGACAGATTTAAGGATCTTGGAGAGAGATCCGACCATCAGATTGGCACAATAGTGTGGCTCTTCAGAGGCATGTTTATAGTTGAATGAATTCAACACAAAACTGTACCTGCAACGCCATGAATGAAAGATAGGTGGATGTGAGGGGCTTTTAGAGAAGTCGACCAAATCAAGCTCCACGTTAGTACGTTACTGGAGTCGACACTCGTGCCACAAATTCGTCTTCGGAGTAGTTGATTAGTGGAAACCTCCCAGATTTGATTCATCGATGCTTTAGCATTGGAAGGGGTTAATGCACTCCATGATAGTGATCTCATACCTTTGGGAGATCGGAAAATATGACTGCTATAACTTATTTTTATACCTCCATCAAACACATCATTGGAGAATTGAAAGCAGAAGCTCATTTCTACGCTATTTCTTTGTGGCTTCGCAAGTATTTTTTTTTGTAACTTGATTGATATTCATTGCAGTAATGGGTATGAATATTGACTAACATGATAAAAAAACTGAGCATTAATAGTTGAATAGACCATTATGAGCTATAGCGTTAGTGGCAACTGGAATATTGCTACCTCTTAATATGAATAATGCTTGGAAACCATGATCTGGTTGTGTCTTATTCTCATCGTTATCAAATGTTGATAATTCTGAAATTTTTGCTCAAAGGGTTACAATTTTATTTGATGGTAGACTTGCTTGCACCGATTTCTCCCATAAATTTGTACTTGAAAATTTGTGCTCAATAAGAGTAGATTAACAAGTATTGCCTCGAAACATATGGTGAAGTTGCAATTCACTTTTTGAAGTTTTTAAATGGCTAAAATGGACAATTTATTAGAATTATTAATAACTCTAATCGAGTCTACGGCTGAAAGCACAATTAAAATCAGTGAGTACACTCTGTTTAATATTCAGAAAATGCACAAGACAAGATTATTTTTTTGTAGCTTGAGTCACAACTACAACAAGATGAGCTTCATCAAAAGAGTTGTCATTATAAACTGTTCTCTGTTCACAACAATCCTCTGTTCAATATTGAGACAAACTCCCATCAACAACAAGAATAGGAAGTTGAAGCTGATTCAATGCCTAGTTCAAGAGAATATTTGCATGTAGATGCAGAAATTCAACGTGCACTTCTTAAGTCTATCATCAAACCTTGGGAAGAGCTTGTTAGCAAGAAATAAAAAACGAGTCTTGGATATGAAAATGATGTTCCTTTTCATATTCCGAACTATACCAAGCCAATCAAATTTCAAAGTGTTGGGTTTCTTCATGGGATTTCTTTTTCACTTATTTCAAATCTTGCTCCTCTTCCAAAGTAGCCACAAATTGTTAGATGTCGGAAACATTGAGAGCCGGGGGGGATGTGGATGAGGGTGAACCAATATTCCTTTTCAATTGTTACTTCTACCAGTTAGATCACTTATATTTAGAACACAAAATGAACAATAAGAATAAATGCTTTTATTAGTTTCTTCAATAACTCAAGTATACTACATGTAGAGTTCCAACCCTTAGATGAAGACATCGATTTCCAATTTCCCATGCTCCAACCTATATTTTCCAAGCACGGACTTGGACTTTCAAGGCTCCAACCTTGTCAATTTTAAGGCACCAACCTCAAGGGCTCCAACCGTATCTCTGGTTTAGACTCCAACCTAGTTTCTTAAGGACTCTGATCCTCCAGGGCTCCAACCCTATCCTCCAAGGCACCAATCTTGTCTTTTCAAGGCTCCTACCTCTTGGGCTCCAATCCTTGATTTACTTCATTAAGATATATTTGGTTATACTTCACAGCTCCCAATGTCTTCTTCAATGAGCCCTATCAATCTTCATCTACACCTTCACTGATTTTTCACGCCACTTCATCAATGACAACCTTCTTCTTCACATGAAGGTGTCCACACTGTTCTTCATGGTACCCAAAACACTTTCTCGAAGGTCACCACATGATGACTTCAGTGCATCATCGTCTTCAATAATGTCTCCAACCTCAGCTAAAGCTTCTTAATAAGATGTCTTTAATAAGCTACACTAAACTTGCTCTGAAAGCTTCTTTAATAGATTTGTTGTTAGGTCCCTATAATACTAGTCATCCCCCCATTAATATTGTCATTGTAGCCCTTATTGTTATTATTGTGCCCTTATTGTCCCCATATTGTTATTAGTGTGCCCCATAGAAGCTCGCTATTATTATTGTTGTGCACTCAGATTATTATTGTTATGTCGACTTTGATTATATTGTTTCCCGTTAGACTTCTATATATAGAAATGAGGTTTAGTCATTTGTATCATCCAAGAATTGTTCATTTGTGTAATGTAAAGGAGGTTGCTCCTCCAAAGAGACTGATTTTTAAGGCGTTGATCTATCTTTTCTATTGTTTTGTGAGTTGGTTTCATAACATTTGGTATCAGAGCTTTGGATTCTAGGGTGTTGCTGCTCCAAACAGGTCATCGTGGAATTTTCGCTATAACTTTGTTCTGTGACGTTTCAGAAGCTAAAAAAACCTCATTTGAACCAAAATCTCAATGATCCTCGAGTCCAAATTTTAGATCTTGTCTCTCTATATTTTCGGAGATATGATCTAAGGAAGTTGGGGTTTTTGCAGGCTTCCGAATTACATCCCAAATAGGGGACCTTGGGAAAATTGTCATAACTTTCTCTTTGAGTATTAGATTAAAATTTCGTAAGAAGTTACAGAAAGAGGACGGGCCGTAGTTTTCTGTGCATCATTTTCAGGTCCGAAAGTTGAAACAGTGACACGTGGCACTTCGTACAAGTTTGCTCTACTGAAGAAGTATATAATCAGGTCATCTTGGGAAATTGGGCATAACTTTTTCTTGGAGAATCCAATTTCGATCAGACTAGTGGCATTGGAAAGAGGACTCAGAGGGCTACCGCAGTTCGCAATTTCAGACCTTGGAGATTCGAAATTTCAGAGGTACATCAGATTCAATATTGAGCTCTGAAAAAATGTGTGTAGTTTTTTTCTTATATTTTGCATAAGTTTGGTTTGAAAAATTAGTTTGAAGGAATTCAAAAGGCATAGTGAAGCATAATTATCATTAATTGATGCCCCGAAGAAAGGAAATGGAAACACCTAGTAAGAAATCTGAAATCTCTAGCATGACTCATGAAGAAGAGGAAGAAATGCAATATGATATATCAAAATTACAAGACCAAGTGCAATAAAATTCACTCTCACAAAAAGCAACAGAAGCTAAGATGGATGGTTTAAAGAAAGGCATGGAAGCTAAGATGGATGGCGTGGAAGATAAATGGATGGTTTAAAGAAAGACATGGAAGCTAAGATGAATGACCTGGAAGCTAAGATGGAAGGAAAAATGGAAGATTTGTAGACATATTTAACAAAGTTGCTACAAAAAATGCTTACTAATGGTGAAAGGGTAGTAAAGGAAACTCATGATGAGAACAAGAGAAATGTTAATCATGATTTCATAGACTCTAACGTTGGATTGAAGGCCCGCAATGTTCCAAAGATCGATATGAGGAAGTTTGATGGAAATGATCCTGTAACATGGATACTACACATGGAGCAATATTTCGATCTCCATAATGTACAAAACACACAAAAGGTACGCATATCAACTTTATATTTGGAACCAAATCAGTTTATATGGTATCAATGGTTGTGCTTTCTTAAACAAATTTTCACTTGGGCAATTTTTAGAAAAGAAATGATAGCATATTATGAGGATACGAAAAGCAACACCTTTTTTAGCCAATTGATAAATCTCAAACAAAAGGGTTCAATGATGCAGCACATTGAGGACTTCCAAAAATTGAATATAAGGGTAAAAGATATTCTAGAGGATCATAGGATTGATGTGTTCATAGGTACTTTAAAGGATAACATCCAACATGAGGTTTGCCTTTAGGAACCTGATTCATTGGAGAAGGCATTCAAGTTGGCAAGAAAAATGGAAAGAAAAATTATGGCAACCACGAAGCCTACCACTCACAACTATAAAGATGGAAGTGTTGTTTCCCCTAGCCTTCCACAACCTACAAGGTTGACACCACAACAAATGGAAGATAAAAGAGCAAAAGGGATTTGTTACAGTTATGATAGCAAATACACTAAAGGTCATAAGTGTGCTAAGAATAAATTATTTTACATAGGTTGGAAGAGGAGGAAGAAAAGGAACAAGAAACATTAAGAGAAGAGGATATACACTAGGAACAAACCCTAGAGAAAGACAAAATGACTCTGACCATAACTTGTAATGCATTGGCTGGAATTACCACTCCTCAAAATATCAAGATAGAAGGACATATCAATAATAAAAAGGCAATAGTGTTGATTGATACGATCAGTACCCATAATTTTATTCATTGTAAGATAGCCAAGGAATTGAATTGCTTCCTATATCCAACACCAGAGTGTCAAGTGATGGTTGCAAGTGGAGGAACCATAAATTGCTATGGAAAGTGCCATATTATCAAGCTATCTATGGGAGAATATGTATTGAATATCACAATGCTTTCTATTCCAATGGGCGGTGTTCATGTTGTACTAGGAGTCCAATGGCTACAATCCTTGGGTACAACAACTTTTAATTTTCAAGAACTTTTCATGAAATTTTGTTCGGAAGGAAAAGAAGTTGAATTAAGGGGTATCGCAGGGAAATTGGGAAAGATAATCAGCTCTAATGGAATGAAAAAGCTCCTAAAGAAAGAACAATGAGGCGTAATTTCACAATTATGTTCGTTAGAGGTTCCCACATTGAAATCATCTATTTCTCCAGATCTCGAAAATGTCTTAGATAATCATTCCAAGGTATTTGAGACTCCCAAAGGTCTCCCACCTATTTGTGATCATGATCATGTTATTCATTTGATTCCAGGAAGTGTTCCTCCAAACATCAGGCCTTACAGATATCCCTATTCCCAAAAGAGTGAAATTGAACATATGGTTGCATAAATGCTAGAGGCTGGTATAATTCAACTTAATGAAAGTTATTTCTCTGCTCCGGTAGTATTGGTGCACAAGAAGGATGGATCATGGCGCATGTGTCCGAATTATAGGAAGCTCAACAAGCTTACTATTAAAGAAAAATTTCCCATTCCTATCATTGATGAATTATTGGATGAATTGCATGGATCATTTTACTTCACCAAGTTGGATCTTCGTTCAAGATATCATCAAATCAGAATGAAGACTGAAGACATACCTAAAACAACATTTAGAACTCATGAGGGTCATTACGAATTTTTGGTCATGCCTTTTGGCCTTACCAATGCACCTTCTACATTTCAAGGTTTGATTAATTCCATTTTCAAACTCTTCCTTAGAAAATTTGTGTTAGTATTTTTTGATGATATACTAATCTACAACAAGTCTTGGAAGCATCATGTTCAACATATTGACAATGTGCTTAAACTATTGGAGGAGAAACAATTATATGCAAAAAGCTCCAAATGTTTCTTTGGAGTATGAGAGGTGGAATATTTGGGTCATATTGTATCTCATGAAGGTGTTAAGTTAGACCCTAGAAAAATTAAAGCCATTAAGAAATGGAAAATCCCCACATCCATAAAGCATCTACGAGGATTTCTCGAGTTCACAGAGTATTATCGCAAGTTTGTTAATACTTATGGGAGAATAACAACACCTCTAACAACATTGTTGAATAAAGATGCATTTTCATGGACTCCAAAAGCAACAAAGGCCTTTGAACATCTTAAAGAGCCAATGTGCCAAGCACCAGTCTTAGCTACGCCACATTTCACAAAAACCTTTCCTGTGGAATGTGATGCGTCAAGAAATGGAAATGGTGTTGTTTTAATGCAAGAAGAAAGACCCATTGCTTTTGAAAGTCGTCCAATCAAATGAAAGTATTTACACAAATCTATTTATAAGAAGGAAATGTTGGCAATACTACATGCACTTAAGAAATAACAACCCTACCTAATGGGAAGACACTTCAAGGTAAAAACAGATCATGATAGTTTTAAATACTTTGTAGAACAAAGATTATCTTCAGAAGAGCAGAAAAAATGGGTCACAAAGATGTTGGGTTATGACTTTGAAATCATCTACAAAAAAGGGAAGCAAAATGTTGTGGCAGATGCACTGTTAAGAAAGGATGAAGATGTGGATGCATTGCTTTGCGCCATTTCTATTATCCAACCAGATTGGATAAACGAAGCAAGGGATGAATGGAAGAATGATGAAGAAGTGTGGGCACTCATTCAAAAGTTACAACAAGTTCCTAGTGTATTTGATACATTTAGCTGGAAAAGTGATTCGTTATGGTACAAAGATCACTTATACCCATGTAAGAATTCTCAACTCAAACAAAAGATTCTTATGGAATTGCACACTTATCCCTTGGGATTTTTAAAAACTTACCACAGGGTTAAGAAGGGTTTTTTTTGGAATGGCCTTAAATCGGATATTCAAAATTTTGTGGCGGAATGTTTGGTTTTCCAACAAAATAAAGTTGAAACAATCAAGACCCCAATTCTATTACAACCTTTATCCATTCCAAGCCAACGTTGGGAGGAGGTTTTAATGGATTTTATCACAGGTCTACCCAAGTCCAAAGGAAAGAGGGTCATCATGGTGATAATTGACAGACTTACCAAGTATGCACACTTTTGTGCATTATCTCATCCATTTAAATCCAGTATAGTTTCTATCGCATTTATGGAAATAATTCAAAAGCTACATGGAAACCCAAAGATTATTGTAAGCGACATAGATCCCATTCTCACTAGAATTTATTGGACATAATTATTTTCTTGTCTCAGTACTTAGTTAGCTCATAGCTCATCTTATCATTTTCAATCTGATGGGAAAACTGAGATAGTAAATAAATGTTTGGAAGGATATTTTCGTTGCTTTGTCTTTGATAAACAGACACAATGGGTCAAATGGTTGCCTCTCGCTGAATGGTGGTATAACACTTCCTTCCATACTGCAACAAAAATGACCCCATTTATGGCACTTTATGGATATCATCCACCATCCATCAC
>APFE030727820.1:0-15650 GCA_000404065.3 Pinus taeda | reverse complement strand
AAGCATCCAGAACTACTCAAGCATTGAGGACAACACTTTTTTTGAAGGAGAGGCTCATGTTAGGTCCTGATAATACCAGTGATTCTCCCATTACTATTGTTATTGTTGTGCCCTTACATTATCATCATTATGTCGACTTTGATTATATTGTGACCCCTTAGACTCCTATATATAGAAAGGAGGTTTACTCATTTGTATCATCCAAGAATTATTCATTTGTGTAATGTAAATGAGGTTTCTCCCTCGAAGAGGATGATTTATAAGGTGTTGATCTATCGTTTCTAACTTTTTGTGCACTGGTTTCATAACATTTTCACACCAGAGTTCAACCTTCAAGGGGTCTTCAAATGGCTCCAAGATTCTTCACTGTCATGGGTCCAAGTCTGCTTCAGATAGTAACCCTCAATCTGCTTCCAAAGACTACTTCTGTAATGACTTCAACAAAGGTTGCTTTAATAAGGATTGCTTCAATATGTCTAAGCCTTCAATAGTCCTTCAATAAGGACACTTCAACAAATATTTTCTAACTGTTTCACAATTAGCCTTTTTAACCCTTGACGAAAACACCAAACTAAGACAATTTTTCTTCTTTATAGGTGATAGGTTGATTCAAGGTTTATGTGTTATAACAAGTAGGAGAAATTCCAGTCCTCTGCAATGGAGATAGTTTCGAGCTTTCAGTGACCGAGTCTCTATGATTAGGCCAAGCTTCTGCACTTTAGACCGAGCCTCAAATAATGGATCCACTCTTCAATAGTTAATTTTGCAATCCAAAATTTAGCCTTCAAATAATTCTGCGATCAGGTCCGAACCTTTCAAACTTTATCACATGTCTGAAAGATACAAGGTCGACTGAGCTGAATAGGGTGATATTATGTGGCTTATCTGAATCTGGACATCCAAATCGAGTTGTTGAATTGCTACAACATTATCACGGGTAGGTACTTGAAACAGGTCAAAAGATTTGTGTTCCACTGAAAACAATTATTAAATAAAGAGATTGCGGGTTTCTGTGGTCCGAGATCGTAAAAAAAACATATGCCTTTGTTCCAATAACTCGAACTGCCATCACCTTGACTTTTTCTTCAAGTTCACGAGTTGTGCTCCTGGCTTGTTTATCTTTTGTGTATGTGTTTTTCGTATATATTTCTTCAGATGCTTTTAATGAATATATTGTCTTGTATATATATATATATATATATATACATACCAATTAAAGAGACGTGACAGTTGACTATATGGGGAGTCGACTTTTGCTGGTGGAGCCTGCATTAGCCTTCCACTTTGAAGTGACATGTCTAATGAGCATGCACAGGTTGGCAGCATGTGCATACTCATCATTTTCCCTACCACCTTCCCAATCATCCATGCCTAGAAAAAACAATTATCGAAAACAAACCATTGTCTAGGTTATAAACTCAGTGACCTATCTCTCAAACCTTCTGGGTGTCCTACGCTACTTGTCTATGGCCTTTTTCATGCATCATCTTTTTAAAGTGTGGGAGGGTCACGTCCCCTCCTGTAAGGACCTACGGTCATGCAATGCGAAACAACAAGCTATGGTTAAGGCGTGCGAGTGAACTGTGATAAAATGTGCATGGGAGTCTTGGTTAAAGGCAAGTTTATACTGTGGGGACGAGTTGGCATCACCCACGGGTTGACCTCATAGACTTAAGCATTCGGGCGAAGGATGGGTTGGCGGTCCCGTGTGATGGGCGGGCCGACCAAACGAAGGCAAACGAATTGGCAAGTATGAGGGCGTCGGCTGAACGAGTTGGACGAGTCGGCCGAGTGGCATGACTCGCCCAACCGCCCATATATGTGGAGGGCGTAAGTTGGAGCGAAGAACATATTCGGACATTGAACATCATCAAAGGAGAAATGCGAAGGGTGGAGAAGAAGCTGCAGCAAGGCGCAGGTGATGTGCCCGCTCATCGAGCAACTCTACATGAGGTTGGCACAAGGTCTTGGTGACGGGTGTAGTGCGGGTCGTGGGTCACACGAAGACGCCCATCCGCCGTTCAGAGGTAAACTCGGGTGAAGGTGCGTGAGAGCGCCTGACTGCTGTTCGGAGGATATCTCGGGTGGAGGGTGCGTGTAGGCGCCCACCCGTCGGTCGTAAGTGCGGGTGGAGGGTGCACGAAGGCACTTGTCTACTGAGTAACACGAGTTTGGTTGAGGAGTTTTGGTTGGTGGTCCATGTGAGGGCACACCCCCCCGACTCGAGCAAGGGGACTTGTGTGTTGAAACGGTGAACGCAGTTGGCTGCACGAAGTTGTTGCCGGGTGGAAATTTGGCCAAGTATGAAACTTGGGGGTTCCCAAGTATACTTGTAAGATTGTAAAAGTTGTATATTATATTGAAATCGGGCAGACTCATTGTTCAGGGAGTTGGCCCTCCCTTTATACTGTTGCAATTGTGTTCTCTATGTATAATTGCTGTGGATAATGAATGTGTATGGGTGTTCATTAGTATAAAGGAATAATAATAATTCTTGGCGAAGAAAAATAAACTAAGTATTGAATGTTAAGGTGTAGTCCATGAACATAAGTATTGGTGAAAAGAAAGTGTTCGGTGGTGCCACACCTCACTATAAGCGGTTGAGAGACTACCGCAGGTGTAGGGGTGTGACAGTTGGTATTAGAGCAGCTGATTCAGACATTGAAGGTTGAATTTGCTACACAACTACACTAAAGTGCAGTTGGTATCAGAGCGAGCTGATTCAAGGCGTTGAAGGTTGAAGCTGGTACGCACCTTGACAGTTGGTGTTTGAGCAGGGTTGCTCATGACAGTGGAAGCAGGTACTTGTAGGTGAAGGAAGCTGGTTTCACATACAAGTGAGACAAGAGCTGGTTCGGTTTGTAGGGAACTTGGTGAAGCTGGTGGATGGTCTATACTAGATCACAAAGAAAGAAGCAGTTAGCAGAGATGGCAGGTGAATCCCATGTTGGAGAATCTAGCCGTATTGCGACGGATGCTTTCATTGAAAGGGTGTTGGAAAGAATGGAGGAATTGGAGTCTTACTAGACTATGAAGATGAACTTGGTCATGAAAGATCAAGAGGCTAATTCGAGGATGAGGGAAGAATTCGATGAACTTCGGACTCAGCATGAGTACATTGATCTTAATTGTACACAACTTGAAGATGAAGTCAAGGAGATTGGAGAAGCAAGGGACCGAGGTTTGGCAGAAATCTTGAACTTGCTGAAATCTCTTAATGAAGCTAGAGATGAGATCACGGTGTTGAAGAAGGCCGTGAGGCATAACTTAGGTGGAGTGCCTCATGTGAAAGTCAAGGAACCAGAATCTTATGATGGTGCAAGGAGTGCGAAAACTCTTGTTAACTTTCTTTGGGATATGGAGCAATACTTGGAATGCTTGGGTCTATCCGATGATGAGACAAAGGTGAAAGTGGACGCTCAATTCTTGACAAAGGATGCTAAGATGTGGTGGCGAAGGAGAATGGATCAGATTGCCAATGGCAGTGCTGATGACATAATTTTGTGGGATGACATGAAGAAGGCTTTGCAGACCCACTTCAGTCCTCAGGATGAAACATGGGAAGCAAGGATGAAGATTAAGTTTATTAAGTAGACAAGGAACCTACAGACATATCAGCACGAGTTTGCAAGTGCAGTTCTAGAACTTCCTTACATGGCGGAGAGAGACAAGGTGTTCAACTTCATTATTGGATTGAAACCTTGGGCACGAAATGAAGTGAAGAGGCAGAAGATTAAGACACTTGAGGAAGCTTTTGTTGCTGTGGATCGTTTGGTGGAGACTTATGATGGAACTTCTGATGAGAAAAAGAAGAAGTTTGTTAAGCCAAAAGAGAAGAAGGAGGATGATGCTTCGAAATCGAATGAGAAGACGAAGACGAAGAAACCTTTGAAGTGTTGGATATGTGCTGAACCACATAAAGTGAAGAATTGTCCTTCAAGACCGAAAGTGGCCACTATTGTACAATGTAATACAAGGAATGAAGAAGATTTTGTGGGGATGATGCAGATTCTTGGAGCTTCTGCTACTACAAAGGTGGTCTCTCGGAGAGATCCTGAGAAGAACAGCTTGGAGTATGTTCAGATGAAGATTGGTAGTGCTGATTTACTCACTATGGTGGATAGTGGGGCTACTCACAACTTTATGAGTGAGGATATTGCGAGAAGGATTGGCCTAAAATTTTTACTAGTGAAGGCACAAATGAAGACAATGAATTCTCTTCTTGATTCTGTACTTGGTGTAACTGAAAGAGTGGACACAACACTAGGTGAGTGGACTGGGAAAGTTGAATTCACAATAGTGTGGATTGATGACTATGAAGCTGTACTGGGGATGGAATTCTTGAAACAATATAATGCTATGATTGTTGCACATTTGAATAGGTTGTACATTTACGATGGAAGGGAATATGTACCCATTGGTGTGACCAGGCCTGATTGTAAATTGGCAGTGATGCAGATGGAGGATGAGCAGTGATGCAGATGGAGGATGAGAAGCGCGTGGATGACATGTGTAAGCGATTGTCTACTGTTGAGGCAAAGCTTACCGAGCAGTCATTGGTTATCAGGACACTATCCAATAGTATCTTGGATTTGTCAAGAAGGATAGAGGAGGTTGAGGATGATGATGACGAGGAGGTTTATGTGAGACCGAATGTCCATGAGGAGGATCAGGTTGCATATCTACAGATGATGGAGATAGAAAATCTTGACAGATGGATTGAGCTTATTAGTGAGGGTGAGCCTTCAGGCTCTATTCCCTCTACATCTTCTTAGATGACATAGAATATGGGGCTCATTGTTGAGCTGCTCATGGCAGTGAGTCCTTAAAACAGGTTGAGCAGGTATGATAGATGGTGCAGGAATGGCTTGGCATTAGCATCATGACATGTTGTAGATGGGATGGAGTTTCCACGGACCTGAGCATGGGAGAGATTCTTGGAGAGTCCAGGATGTGGCAGAATCTGAGAAAGACTGGTGCAGGCATAAGGATGGACATTCTTATGATTTGAGCGTGACAGTTGGACTGATCACCCGAATACTTCGAGTCATGAGGGCTAGCAATGTACCAGAGAGATATTGGCGTTATGTTGGAGTAGCTAATGACAATTCATAGGATGGGATGACACATGGTGGAGACAATTGTTTTTACATATGTTACAGGGATGTCGCAGTGTATGGACTGATTGATATCATGGACCAAGGATGAGACAGTTGGAGATGATGATCTTGGTGGCAAGATGGTTACCGGGATGACATATTGTCGAGGATGACAATGACTTTAGGTGGAGGAAGATGTAAGGACCTGCATTCATGTGATGCAAAATGACGATATGGCTAAGGCGTGCGAGCGAACGGTGATAAAATGCATGTGGGAGTCTTGGCTAAAGGCGAGTTTATACCGTGGGGACGAGTTGGTATCACCCACGGGCCAACCTCATAGACTTAAGCATTCGGGCGAAGGATGGGTTAGCGGTCCCGTGCGATGGGCGGGCCGACCAAACGAAGGCAAATGAATTGGCAAGTATGAGGGCATCGACTGAACGATTTGGACGAGTCGGCCGAGTGGCATGACTCACCTAACCGCCCATATATATGGAGGGCGTAAGTTGGAGCAAAGAACACATTCGGACATCGAACATCATCAAAGGAGAAGTGCGAAGGGTGGAGAGGAAGCCGCAGTAAGGTGCAGGTGATGCGCCCGCTCATTGGGCAGCTCTACACGAGGTTGGCACGAGGTCTTGGTGACGGGTGTAGCGCGGGTTGTGCGTCGCACGAAGGCGCCTGCCTGCCGTTCGGAGGTAAACTCAAGTGAAGGTGCATGAGAGCGCTCGCCTGCTGTTCAGAGGATATCTCGGGTGGAGGGTGCATGTAGGCGCCCGCCCGCCGGGTAACACGAGTTTGGTTGAGGAGTTTTGGTTGGCGGTCTGTGTGAGGGTGCACCCGCCCGACTCGGGAAAGGGGACTTGTGAGTTGAAATGGTGAACACGGTTGGCTACACGAAGGTGTTTCCGGGTGGAAATTTGGCTAAGTATGAAACTTGAGGGTTCCCGAGTACACTTGTAAAATTGTAAAAGTTGTATATTATATTGAAATCGGGAAGATTCATTGTTCAGGGAGTTGCCCCTCCGTTTATACTGTTGCAATTGTTTTCTTTATGTATAATTGTTGTGGATAATGAATGTGTATGGGAGTTCATTAGTATAAAGGAATAATAATAATACTCGGTGAAGAAAAATAAACTGAGAATCGAATGTTAAGGCGTAGTCCATGAAAATAAGTATTGGTGAAAATAAAGTGTTCGGTGGTGCCGCACCTCGCTATAAGCGGTTGAAAGACTACCGCAGGTGTAGGGGCGTGACACCTCCCCCCCTTGTTGATCTTGTCACGATTGTCCACCCCATTGGGGTTTTAATAATAATAAATTTTGTTATTATTTTTTTCAAATATATAAATTTGTGTTATGTAATTTTTTGGAAAAGGGGTGTTTTTGTTTGTTTTTTCAACAGAACAGTGCTCGACATACTGTGCAAAGGCTCAATATATATGTGCGATAGAGACTGTGCAATAACTATTTTATTCTTCAGCCGGCAAAGTATTTTCCAGCAATGTAAGGTAGTTAGACATGGACTAATGTGGAAAATTCGGCAAGGGATGGAGTGGCGGGCGATTGAAGTTGGCACGAGTGAGGACAACTCATGTATAGGAGTTGGCAAAAGATTCCACGAGCTAAATCTAGATGACCTATGTTATAAAAATGAAGATTGTTATTGATCAAGGGTTTTGAAGTCTGTTCCTGATTCTATTTTAGTTCCTAATTTTCTATTGAGTTTTTGTTCAATTCTGTTTGAACACTTTGTTCTAGCATATTGTGTTCTATTTTGTACATTTTGGGTCTAATGAGGACTATTATGGTGAAGCTATGATATGATGTCTTGTGTAAACATTGGATTTGAATTTTATGGAATTTCCCAAAGGTATAAACTCAATGTCTACTTTCCGAGTTCTGTTGGCAAACCCATGTACTTGTGAATAAGTCTCTTTGTTGAGTAATATGGGTATATGAGCTCATCAGGAGTTTTTGGCCTCATATATATGTTTTTTATGTATAATGTTGTGCTCTAATGGCGAATGTCATGAATGGGATTCATATTTTCTTTAAGTTACGGTTCATGTTGATGTAATCACCATATTTACTATATAGGGTAATCATACAAGTGTGTAAAGAATGAGCTATGTTTTGTACTAATTCCTATCAAAATAATATAATGCGTATGCTTTGGATGACGGTCCAAGAAGGAGTTTCCAATATAATTGTGTGTTAGGTGCAGCTTAGTACCATATGTATAGTCCCTGAACAATGTTTTGTGCACACTAAAGGTTGGAGTTATATGTCTAAATAATGGTGTTATTTGGGATATCTGATAGTTGCAATAACTTTGATTGGGATTTTGTGAACTAAAATTGCCTCCTAATCCCCTATCTCCCTGCATTACCTACACAGGTTCTACAATCCCATTGCATACCTCGGGTGGGACCTCGTCTGCTTGTAGATGTTGACAATGTCGATATCCTTTGAGGTCTTGTTTGAAAACTCATGAACCCTGGATCATTCCCTGTCCATGTGCCAACAATACTCAACACCCATTTTTTTGGTAGTTGCTTTGCCTCTTTGCAATTTTTAGGGAGGAGATTATCACTTGGAAGTACCTTATCTTTAAGTAATTTGTAATTAGCAAGAAATAAAATTAGATATTATCATCAAGTAGGCATCAACTTCCTTTTCATTGTTAAATGTGTGACAAGTTTCATTAAAAATATATGGGATTCAATGTTTATTACCTCAAAAGTGTGGCAAACAAGTGTCTGGCATACCATACATTGCTTTCAAATTTAATAATAACATTGTTGTCTCTAGTTGGGTAGACATTGACCCATGTCTAAAGAGGGGTGACAAAAGTAAATTTTAGAGTTTTGAATATGGTATCGACTATATGAGCATTGTCCACTAGCTTATCTTGTTGGAAGGTGTGTACAACATTCCCTCGACGACATGGATACTCCATAAGAAATTATTCATACCCACCTCTATATAGTGATCTTCATCCCCAACGTGTGAAGAACTAATGACATTGCAAATGTTTTGAATTGGTGATTCAAGAAGTAGTGGGAATTAAATAAGTGGTTGACTAAACCATGCTTAGTGTGCTTACTCTATGAGATATGCTTGTCTAACAACCTTCTTTTAGATGGCAAATAGCTCATTGTCATGAAAATCCTAATTGCAAAAATATTGAACCTTAAATCAATGATATTTGTAAAACAACGTATTTACTATGTTCAAATATCAATCAATATATTGATTGGAAGCTTGATTTTTGTTTCTTTCCAATAATACACATGCAATCAAAATTTTATGAAATGGGTATAAACTAAGCAATACATTTACATTAATTATACGTAAAATCCAAAAATACAATTACTCAGTGACGTTTTTAATGCACCAAGGTGACATCTAAAGTTAGCTCTAATGCATGCTATCTTTGATAAGTAGATGGTAATCTACAAAAATATAATATATTAACAACTTTTCACTAGGAAACAAATTATATATTGCATGCATAGCAACAAAGTTGGATGTCTTTTTTTTTCATAAATACTTACCATGATATACTTGGGAGTGGAGAGTTTTCTAAAGAGTTGAATTTTCAAGGGAGCATTGTAAGTCACATACAAATTTATAGACAAATTCAAAATATGTAACTCCATTCTATTCATATCAAATTCAGCCACAATTAATTAAAAAAAAAACATATATTTTTTATTTATTCCTTATACATTTTCAAGAATAGAATGGTTTAAGACTTACATTTAATGTTGCAAAGCCTGAATTTTCTTGTTTCTTGTTTTATATTTTTAATGTTCCTGCAAGTTTAAGTGAATTGAATGTTTATTTCTTTATTATTTGTGACATGAGTCGTTTTTTTGGGAAAATTAATATTTACGTCGATAGGTGTTTCTTTTTGAAATTCTTCACCTCACCATTTTCGTCACCCTTTTTTGTCTACATGTAATATTTGTCTTCAAGTAGATTGTAGGGAAAAACCAACACGAGTTTATTCTAATAAATCTCATCAAAATTTCCCTCATCTACTAGTGATTTTGCAGTGCCTTGTGACCGATATAATTGTCGATTTTGCAGCACCTTGTTACGCTTATAAAGGTTTTAATTTGCAATGGAGCATTGTAAGTCACATACAAATTTATAGACAAATTCAAAATATGTAACTCCATTCTATTTGTATCAAATTTACAGTTTCTTCTCTTATATTTTATGTTGTTGCAAATTTTAGGATTGGATGTTTATTCTATTTATTATTTGACAGTGAGTTGTTTTTTTTTTTTTTTAATTAATATTTATATCGATAGGTGTTCCTTTTCAATGTGTTCACCTCACATTTTCATCTACTTTTTGTTGTGTGACATCCGTCTTCAAGCAGATTGTAGGGAAAAACCAACAAGATTTTATTCTGATAAACCTCATCAAAATTTCACTAGTCTACTATTGATTTTGCAGTGCCTTGTGAAGCATATCATTGTCGATTTTGCAGCACCTTGTTACGCATAGCAGGATTTTATTAAATGTGCGGTTTCGATTGTTCATTTTGTAGTGCCTTGTTATGTATAGCAGGGTGCGATATATGTTGTGTATGAATTGGAGTGAAGCAAAGCAGTTGTTACTCACCAACCAAATCACTCATTCGGGTGCCCAAGCTAGTGTGGCGATGCCACACCTTTGTAATTTCGTTCATCAGGGTTCGACACAAGGATTCAGTGGTTGTTCATATCAGAAACCAGCTTCTTTAATGAACTAAGTAGGCAATTGTATGTTTGAGAAGCATGGCATTTGTGGGGACATGGAATCTGGGAAGTAAAGTCCCCTGAAACGGCCTGAATTTTGATGAATGGTTGCATATATCAGATCCAACAAACATCTACATTTTGGGGTATGGATTCTCCTAGGTTTCAATAAATTGTGCTTTTAAATGTAGGAAATGTTTTAGGGTCAAAGAACAATGGTCTTGCTGCCAAATGTTTGACCATTATTCACCAAACACTGAACAGTTCAGGCAAAATAAAGAATATAAATCAATGCATGTGCTTATCAGATTGTAGGGAAAAGTCTACAGAAATTCCAAAAGTTGTTTATTGTTTGGACTCAGATTGTGAATGCTCCAAAGAGAGTAAAAGTTTATCTTTTTTAGTAGAAAGTTTTTTTTGGAGTTGAACATCCTTTCTAAGCCACACTATGAAGTTGCAAATGACCCAAAAAAGCTAGAACAAAAATGTAGCTTTGTTAACCATCTCTTCCGAGGAAGATCATTTCATAGAGTAGATTCCAGTTCCTCTTTTATGTTAGTTTCATCTGCGGACGAGTATACTTTGAGTGAAGGATGGTCTCCCTCTATTGTTTTCCACTCCCCAATGTTAAGTAGTCCATTGTCAGATAACTCTGACTCCAATAGAATGAATAGCAAGTTTAAGTCAAGCAAGGAGAAGTACTATTTGGCAGCTAGCAAGTAGATGGTTGGCATTTTTCTCTGTATTTTGGTACATAGCGATTTGAAACAACATGTACAAAATTTCAAAGCTTCATGCATTAGACGTGGTCCAATGGGTTAACTTGGAAACAAAGCTTATATTAAGGATTTTATGGTTGCAAGTAATGCATTTGTGTAATAGAGTAAATTCTATAGCCTCATACAACGCCACCTTGTGCATTGGTTCATTCACAAGTTGTCGAGGGTCCCAAATTCATGAGCGGTTATAGAAAAAGTTCTATCGTATTATGATGGCTCTTTGAGCCTCTTTAGGGTAATGTGTTGATCACTTGAATAACTAGAATTTCAAACTCCTCTCTTTAACCTTAATTTTCAGCTGGGCAGTTGATTCTTTTTCCATTGGGTTTGGTGTTCATAATTTATTTTCCTTGGGAGGTGAGATTCTTTGGTTTTGTACAATATTTGTCATTTAAGCTCTTCCATTTTTTGTCTTGTTAGTTTTTTTTTTCTTTCTTCATAAACCAAGAAGAAATATTTTTAAGCTTCATTGCTTGCTGCCCTATTTGCATATTTAGATTGCATTTTCAGCTCTCTTCTCTAAACTTCAACAAGGTGATTTTTGTTGTTTTTGGGGCATGCTCGGAAATGAAAAATTTAGCTCTACTTCATTCATGTTTTTAGATTCATTTTCATCTCTCCCGCGTCTTGCTTTAGATTGCATTTTCGTTCTTCTTCTCCAAGCTCAAGCAAATAGATTTTAGCTTTGCTTAAAAGTGCATTTTCAACCCTCTTCTATAAATCCATGGATGTAATTTAACACTTGCTAAAGACTACATTTTTATTTTTCATTAGGTTGTTTATTAATGAAAAGTTCAGGCCATATGTGCAAGATTGACAATGCATTTGCTTGTCTATTTTGCCTTGATGTGGGAATGCAAATTATAATTCTTTTTTTTTCCAAACTTGAGAAGGTAATTCCAGCTCTCTTGAATTTAAAATTACAACCCTTTTTCAAGCCTCAAATTACATTTCCTATTGTCTCTTTGAGTTTTAAAATTGCTTTTTAATGCATGTTTTTGTGTAATATTACATCCTTCATTTGATTGTATAGAAAACAAAATTTTAGCCACTATTTTCTTCTTTGAGATGGTAATATCTAGATCTATATTCTTGCTTGAAGGATGATTCACTAATTTTTATTTTTTATTTTAAAAGAGGGATGGTGAAGTACAAACTATGCTTTGATTGAGACAAAAAAGGTAAGTGATTGCATGTTAGAATTTATGAAGAAAATAAAAAGATGAAAGAAAAACTCATTTTTGCAAATTGTGTGTAGGATAGTGAAATTGAAATCAAAATTTCTATGTTATCCCTTGAGCATTTTGAATATTCAAATTTAGTTTGCACAAGAGTTTTCATGACGACAGTGAAGTAATGCAAAATTTGCATGAAATAATGAATTTGCATGGAAATCTTTATAAGATGATGTTTCTACAAACTTTAATTGAATAACGTGCTATTTGCAAGATTTGATACCAACGAACTCGTGATAGGAAAAATAACCCATCTCCCATTCAGTGATTATCATGTATATTGACCAGTGAACGATTAAAATCAATGTGTATGAGAAGATTCAATTGCGCTAAATTTCATCATTGTGTAATTTTGAAACTTGATTTGAAGGTTTGTACAAAGATTACTAAGCATAAGTCCTTAAACTTTTTGCATGCTTTTATATACGTTTTTAAGAAGTTTATGCAAACCTGTGGGTTACAAGGCTAATTATTCCATTTTTTGGCCACCTAATGCCTTGCTAAAATTGGCATTTTTTTAAGAATACCTTGAGAGCTAATCATTTTAGGTTAGCATACTTGCTTTAAAACTTTTTTTATAAGATTGTTTCCAAACAAAATCAAGATTGCATCTCGAAACTTTTTTTTGTTTATTTATCATAAATGTGTTGAGTAACAATATTCACATGTTTAAAATATTTAATTTTATAGTGGTTGAATATTGTACATTCATTAACTATAAAAATATAAAAGAAATTTTTAAAAAAATGAATTATGAATGATGTAAATGGTGATGATGAAAAAATGTTAGTTTTCAATTCATTTGAAGTGGTATTATAATTTAAAGAGAGGAAGAAAATTTTTACAAAATTATGACGGATATAATAAAAAGAATGTTGAATTGTTTTTTAAATCTACATTATAAAACCTGGATGCGGGTGAATTGAATGAGAATTAATGAGATTAATTGTGCTTGCAGTTGGGCGGTCCTGCCAAGTGTCGTATGGCACTATTAACTGAGCTCCCACTTGGCTTTTAGTGGTCACCACCTGGCCTGGGTCGGCTCCCTTAAGGCAAACTCGATCCGGCGTGATTTCGGCTTTAAAGACCAGATCATCTTGCAACACGACAACTGTTGGATCAATCATGGCGTTCTTAGCTCTCCCCATCTATATCTACTCTGCGCCTTCTTGCCTATGCTTATATCTCGTCGCTCCTCTGTGTAGCGAAACAATTTATGCTTTCAAAGATTTGTTGTTGGTTCATGCTGCTGGAACTGTGCTCCATCTTCGACAGTCTCAAGCCACTGTGTCATTTTTATTTGGTATCCTCCTAGTCCTGTCTCACCTCCATTCCAAAATCTCTCGTTTTCATTCTTCCTCCCTCAGTTGTCTCATAATGGTTCAGCACAGGATGCGTAGTTGCAACGGAGGCAGCTGTGGAGGGCGGGGGCGCTCTCAGAGGGCTCAGTCTGATATTCATAATCCATCCCCTTCTACTTTTCTCGCTGCTCAATCCATTTCTCCTCCTCATAGCCCTTCATGCAGGCCCTTCTCGCACAACGCCTTTCAATCCACTCGCTTCAGATTTCAAATCTCCCTCAACCGACCCATTATCTCAGCCAATATCACGGTCATTTTTGCTAAACAAGAGGCTCTGCCTCTGGGTCCAAATAATTCTCCTACAATGCTCTCTCAGGGTTGTCTTGGCAAAGGGGATAGCCAAGATGACGCGTGAAATCTGGATGCTGAAGGACTGAAGGACAAGTGAGGCAAGCATCATAGCCAGGGATGCAAGCCTGATGATTCTCCTTCGCCTGGTGGCAGCTCGCAGGGAAATTTCATCTCGCAATTCACAGTTGGCTGTTCCAAGGACACTCGTCCCTTTTTGCCTCCTCTTGGCGGCAGTGGCGCTGGTGACCAGGCTAGAGATGAAGAGCTGTGGTTTAGTTATGCTTGCCTAGTGATTGAGGAACCTCTGGATTTGGGCCTCGATGGGTAATGCCTCTTGGATTTTTGTTTTTTTCCCCTGGTTCTCGTTTTGGTTCTTGTCGATCTTGCTCTGGCGTGTTTTTGGATTGGTGATTCAAACACCCTATCGATCTGCTAGAATGTGGTTCTCTTTGCTGGAAAAGTGGCAGATTGTAGTTCCTATGCGGAAACAGGCAATGCTATGTTTATTTGCTCCTCATCTTGATAGCTCCAGACTTCTTGATCTAATGGTGGTTTTTATTTCCATTGCAAGACTTCTTGCCTCTGTTGCTAGTCCTCCCAATCATGGGATGGTTCGTTGTGTTGTCTACTCTCAGATGCCTATGCCTGAAGCTACAACTTGTAATACTATTTTGTTTTTCCTGTAATAGAATTAGCTTTTACTGAGAAAAAAAATCTACATTATAAAAATTAATTAATTTTTTTCAAAAATCAAGTTATACAAAAACTATAGCAAGCATTTTCAAAACAATAAACAATGGGACCTAAAATAACAAAATTCTCTAAAAACAAAAAATAATCATTTAAAATTATTATTGCTAAACATGTTTTTCCCTAATATGCATAAGCACTACAAAATTTTAAGGATATATGTTATTTTAAAATATAGGAAATTTGGTCCACAGGGTCTTGGATAGATGGTGATTGGGTGCTTTGTTAAGGCACTATTTGATGTGAAGTCACCAGTTCAACTCCCTGTCCTGATCGAGGTGATATATTGGACACAATGAACATGTAGTCCTGCCAAGCTTACAAAAATTATATATATAGAAACTTTGGTGAATCTTAATAATTTTAAAATTTCAGTCTATAAAATGTTTCACAATTTATTCACTAAAATATTTTAAATTTATAAGGATTTTTATGTAGTTTATATAAAAAAATTGACAATTTTATTTAGTAAGTCTTTCTCTCAATATTCCTAAATGAGTTGGATCCAATGGTAGAAAGCGAGGAGTTTTTCACCATTGGGCAAGGTTCAATTCATATGAGGGCTTCCCTGGGGCCATGAGGGCATATTTGAGGTGGTGGTCGAACATGCAGTTCCGTTTAGAAAAACAATAATATTTTCATGACCTATGCACACATAAGTGGATCAAAGCCCACCCCATGTCCTCATTTTTATTAAAACCCAAAAGGAGTTAGATCCAATGGTGGAAAGCGAGGATAATTTAGGTAAATCGTTTTAGAAAATTGGAAATTAGTGAATTTCTTTTCGAGAGGGAAATGACCCATAGGTGAACTTTAGCCTCTAAAATCTACCTTGGCATATACTCTAATGCAACAAACTACCAAATTAATATTTATGTTATATTTATTTTCCTACAAATATTAAAACCAACTTTTTGGTATATGTGTTTTTCATATTTTGGGAAGTTCAATAAGATTTCAATGTATGATTCATGTGATATTCATAACATTCTAGTATAAATGTTGAAAAAAGTATTCACATAAATTATTAAAGAAATGTGCATAATTGCATAGTAAAGAACCATCCCAATAAATGTATATCAAACAAATATATAACTTGATTTTTCTCTATTTAAAAAGTTTTTTTTTTTATAGGCTTGACCCACGAGGGATGAACTTTGAATCTCATGGTTTAGATAATACTTCATAACACAACAATTTACAATTGAGCTTCTCCCAAGAGTTTTTATTTACAAAGTTTCATTATCATTTGTTTTGTTTGTCAAGTGGTCTGAATTCATCAGAGATTACATCAAGCTTGACATGTGGCTTGAGAAATTGCAACACAGTGGCATCTAAACTGTCAAAATCACTTGGGGATCGCATTTGGTCCGG
>APFE030727815.1:6424-49773 GCA_000404065.3 Pinus taeda | reverse complement strand
ATTTAACAGTGATGGGAGTGTTGAAAGACACAAAGCAAGATTAGTTGCTAAAGGATTCACACAGAAGTATGGAATTGATTATGAAGAGAAATTTGCACCAGTAGCAAGACAGGAGACCATTAGAATATTGATTTCATTAGAAGCTCATAAAAAGTGGAGCATACATCATATGGATGTGAAAAGTGCCTTCTTGAATGGGTACTTAGAAGAGGAAGTTTATGTGGAGCAGCCACAAGGTTTTGAAGTGGAAGGAAAGGAGAATAATGTCTACAAGTTGAAGAAGGCTTTGTATGGCCTCAAGCAAGCACAAAGAGCGTGGTATGCAAGGATTGATCGATACTTTCAGGAAAATGGCTTCGAGAGAAGTAAGAATGATCCTACCCTTTACTACAAACAAGAAGGTATTGATATTGTAATCATAAGTTTGTATGTTGATGTTCTATTGTATATGGGTAGTAGTTCTAAGATGAATGATAAATTCAAAGTTGCTATGATGAATGAATTTGAGATGAAAACTCTAGTCATCATGAAATATTTTCTAAGAATTGAAGTTTATCAAAGTAAGGATGAGATTTTCATTTGTCAAAGTATGCACAAAATATGCTAAATAAATTTGATATGCTTCACTGTAATCCATCCCCTAATCCAAGTGCTCACGGAGAGGTGTTATGTAGAGATGATGGTACTGATTTAGTTGATGAGAAAACTTACAGAAGTTTTGTGGGCAGCTTGATATTTCTAACCCACACAAGGCTTGATATTACATATTCAATTTCACTTGTTTCAAGGTATATGAAAAATCCATGTGAAATACATATGAAGTCAACCAAGAGGATTTTAAGGTATGTGAAAGACACTCTAAATTTTGGTATTCATTACTACTCTTGTGGAAAGTTCAATCTTGTTGGATTTAGTGATTCAGATTGGGGAGGTATTCTTGATGACCGTAAGTCCACATTTGGAAATTGTTTCTCTTTTGGTTCTACTTTGATGATATGGAGCTCAAAAAAAAAAGCATTGTTGCCCTTTGATCCATAGAAGAGGAGTATGTTGCAGTTATCTCAACAGGTACACAAGCTCTTTGGCTCAGAAAAATTTTGGAAGAAATTGGAGAAAAACAAATTCAGCCTACAATGATTTATTGTGATAATGTAAGCGCCATCAAGTTAGCAAAGAATCCAATTCATCATAGTAGGGCAAAGCATTTTGACATGAAATATCACTTCAATAGAGACTTGGTGCAGAAGAAGGATATTGAATTGAAGCATATAAATACTGAGCATGAGCTAGCAGATATCTTCACCAAAGCAGTTGCAAAAACTCAATTTTTGGCACCGCCAGATAAGATAGTAAATCCTCATTAATCATTAAGAGGGAGTGTTAGGAATAATGTTTAATTAGTTATGTAAAATTAGGGCAGCAAATTGTTAAGATGGTCTAAATTCCTTGTAGTGTCACTAGATTTGTTTAGGAGTTGATTGTTAATCATTTTAGTAATAATTTTACTATATAATAATATAGTTAATAGTTCAATTAATATATGAGATTTACATCGATTTTTAGCTCACACATTAACTGTGTTTTATTTTATATATATATATATATTTCTTATAATTATGTTGGCTTATCCCCTGGCTTAAATAATTCATTTCATATTCTACACAAATGATTACTCAACATCAATTGGTACATCTAAATCTGCAATTCTGTTCTTAACCTAAAAGATTAAGAAATTCAATACCATGATTACAAAAGTGACCAACAATGGGAGCACTTTATTAAAATTTAAGCATAATCTAGACAGTCTGGTTAAGACGTTTTAGTATATGCGAAGTTATCTTCCTACATTTGACATGTTGCAACTGTTATCGCTCCACTCCATTCCTTCGCGTTTATTTGATACATCCCCATTTTGGATGCCATTCTCCTCTGCAATTGAGATACCGTCCTTATCCTCCTCAACTTTAATAGCCTCTTTGAGTTCCGCCACTACCTCACTTGCAGTCGGCCTACGTGACGGTAAAGCCTGAAGACATCTCATCGCTATTTTGGCAACATTGCTCACAGATTTCATGTCGTAACCTCCACACAACCTCTTGTCTATCACGTCTATTATCTTGCCACCATTTTCATCGGTCTCTAGTAGATACGGTGTCACCTGTAAATATGTCACGCCAATACTTATTGTTAGTCTCTAGCAGAAGATGCACTAGGAAATATTCTGTTGTCAATGTTGTTAAATATTTATATTTTGCATGATTGGTAATAAGGTTCCTTACCCATCGAACAATGTTTATTTCTTCTTCAGGTAAATTTGTATCTATGGGTGCCCTACCGGATAATATCTCTAGCAACACCACTCCAAAGCTATACACATCACTCTTCTCCGTCAACATTCGAGTGTTGAAATACCTGTGAAAGTTTGTCACCAACAAAAATTAACAAATACAGTACGAATGCCTCTACTCTTAATAAAAAATATTGTTGCAAAGAGAGTAAGTTACATACTCTGGATCCAGATATCCGAATGTTCCTTTCACTACAGTGGTAACATGAGTAGCCTCCCCATCAATTATCATCTTTGAAAGACCGAAATCCGCCAATTTTCCATTCAAATTGGTGTCCAAAAGGATGTTGGCGGTCTTGACGTCCCTGTGAATTATCTTCGGGTTGCAACCCACGTGCAAGTATTCCAGGCCTTTGCATAGAAATCCAATTAGATATACTGTTACTTATTCATTTACTCCTATTTTACCGTAAACAATGAGCGTTAAAAGAAATAGTTACCCTGCGCTGCATCTAAAGCTATGTTGAGCCTTCTTTTCCAATTTAGATCCGAATTTTCTGCACGGGGACCTGGAAGGAATACCAGAACCAAATGCTTGTTGGTTACCTTGCCTATTCTACTGAATGAAACAAACATGTTTTAGAGGAATATAATTTACCATAAAGGTGGTCTCTTAGGGTCCCTCCCGACATGTGCTCGTAGACCAGCATAACTTCATCGGTTTCGTTACAGTAGCCCAATAAAGATACCAAGTTCCTATGGTTTATTATAGAAAGAAGATCAACCTGTTCATGAGATGCATATATAATAGTTAGGGTGCAGACCAACCTAACACTGAGATTCCTAGATTGGACACAAAGATAACCATATTCTATCTGAGAATTACTTCATTGAGGAATTCTTGAATTCCTTGTCGGGAGAACAGTGAGAGCACTTTCACAGCGATAAGTTTTCCATGGGGTAATTTGCCAAAGAAGACCGATCCAAACCCCCCTCGTCCGATCTCCTGACTAAAGCTTTGTGTGGCAGCTATCATCTCATCTAGAGTGAAGGCACGTGACTTTGTTGCATTTGGCACCATATTCATCGAGTGGTCTGCGTTCATGGAAGGTACAGTTAATAATAGTAAAAATAAAACCATGTTTCATTTATGGCGTACACTCTAACTATGTCCATATTATAATAATGATATTTGTAATACTTACCATTTGGATCCTTTTGGGCCGCACTGCTTTTGGTAGCTACACTCTCTTTTTTTATGGTCAATTTTATATATTGATCTACTATCAACGCGATGAATAGAATTCCGAGGACAACTATCAATTTCGTGTTTTCATTCTTGTATTTATCCGTGTTTTCATCCTTTTTTTTCTTGAGATTACATTCCCTCGTACCCACCCGTAGGTAGGGGTTTCCTGAGTAACTGCACACCAGAAAAAAACATATTTTTCCATAAACATCATGCAGTTCAATAAATTGAAATTTTAAGTTGATTCATCGTCATGTTCTGTAAAATTTCAAGTAAATTAGAGATTGAATTCGATTCACTGTTATCATATGTGGCAATTTATAGTATAGAAAATGAATGAAAATAAATATTGAAGCTGTAAATTTTAAAACAAGTTGTGTCTGAGCATGAGAAATATAAAATCGGATATTATTACTTGAGTTTCAGCGAACAATTAAGCAGAAGTTGAGCAGGAAATACACCGCTGAAATTATTGTTTTCTATATTTCTGCATAGAAAAAGTTTAAATGTTAAAACCATTGAGAAAATATTTATTGGTTAATTGAATTTTATTTTGAATTTGTTTTGATAATCTGAATTTTATTTTGAAAAAAAACTTTAAAAATCAAATAGAGAGACGCACAATTCTTGAAGATTTTTTAAATCCAATAGCCAGTCAACATTACCATTCAGTTTATTGTTTTGTAAATATCTGCACAGTAATCAAAATCAATTTTAGTTTTGTGAAAATGTAAAGCCAAAATAATCCACAGAAAGAAAGTTTTGTTTCAAAGATATTTACAGTCGCTCTAATTTGGTTAGATTGGCCAAATTTGGCATTGGTCCAGTGAAATCATTATCGTCGAGTGACCTGTTAATTTTAACACAAATAGGCAAATGCATAGATGATTACTACAAAACATTTACAAATTTAGTAATTAATTCTATTTAATTTTGAATTGGGAAAAAAAAAAAAATTGAAGAGAAAAAAAGTACGCGTACAATTCTTGAAGAGATCTTAGATTACATAGCCACTGGACGGTACCAGATAGGTTATTCTTTTGTAAATATCTGCACAGTAACCAAAGTAAATTTTCTGGTTAGCTTGCCCAAATAGACCGGTGTTCCTCCTGTTAAGTGATTATGGTGAAGTGACCTGCTAATTCCAACACAAAATGGTAAATGCAGCGCATACGATTATTGGGTGGTATAATATTCAAACGCAAATTATGTTCCCTCGAAAAGCCTTATATTCCCATGTGGAAGACTTATAAACAGTCAATACTTTCATGTTTCTATTATCAAACACCAAGACATGGGCACAGTTTACAATGACTATTAGTATTTGTGGTATTCTCCGAAGGGATAGTTAGAGGTTACACACAGATAAAATAGAGGTCCAGTTTTTGCTTACAGATTAACCAATGCAGTCAACATTGCAAAATCGGAAGGCACCGGTCCTGTAATATTCCTTCCCGACAAATCTCTGGCAACAATAGTATCCTCGTGGCATGTTAGATTTGGCCTATATGCCTCATGATTTCACGATTTCTGCTGTAAACAAATCGGATAATTTGACTTACATTTCAGTAATTGTTACTCCCCAGTAGGTGCTGCTACCACATCCAATTCCGTCCCAGGGTACCAAATAGCAAGGATCAGGAGAAATCCAATCTTTTATGTCAAATTGACTTTTGATAGCGTTAAGAGCGTCAACTGCAGTTTGAGAAGCTCGTTAGGCATTGTGTTGTAAAATCGGTAATTTGCTTGTGAGAAATTTAGTGAGGGCAAGTCTCTTACTATCATAAGAATATGTTGGCTGGTGTGATTGAAGTAGCTGGTAATACTCGAAAGCGTTGATTATAGGAGGAAGGGTAGACTCACTTCCCTCAATCAAACTAAAAGAATATGCTACAGGAGAGGATTGGATTGTAACCTCTTGGGCTGAATACTTTGGCACCAAAGTAATGATTTCAGACTCTTCACCATTTATCTTGACTGAAAATGATCTCGATTTATACATATTCAGCGTCTCGAGCTCTGCAAAATATAACAGCAATAATGTTCGGTCTGTTTGATCCGAACGGAATTCCCCATCGAATGATCCCGAATATTGCAATGGAATGGAGGCGTTCGAGCTGTCTATGACCCACGCAGTTTGCAAGACAGCAGTTGGAGGAAAGTCTTTGGTATTGTTTGTTGAAATAGGTCTTTTTGAAGTTACATTCTGTGGATCTAACATAAATGTGTCGACTGCTGACATCCAGATGCGGTCGAAATTGTCGTGAGGATACCTGCTCAATCAACCACAAAAGCTATGCAGGTCAATCATTAACCGAAAAAATGACAACTACTCAACTGTATTGAAGTCTTATTGCAGGTAGAAGAGCGAGATTTAAATTTATTACAATTTATTCTTCTGCCTTGATTTCTATAGGTAAATATAAACAAGTTTCAAAATGTTCACCTGACCATCGAATTTCCACCAGCATCGAATCTTGATACTGTAAAGAGGATTGTTCCTGGCTGAGCGTCTGTATACATGCCGTGTTGGAGCCTCCTAATCTCGATAGCAGAGATAAAGGGATCATCAGTCTCGGAGGTTCTGACCAAGCAAATGTACAACACTCTGCCTTTAGTAACCAATATCTGTTCGTAAAAAATTTGAATATCAGTTCTTGATACGTTTCGTGAAGCCAGCATATCCTCTGTCTCAATAGAGAAAGCGAAATCATATGAGGGGCCAGCATATCCACTGAAATTTCCAGCATAGAACCATAATCTTAAGAGGTGAGGCACATCAGGGGCCACAGGCAACTGATAGCAAGACTTGTTAAGAGGCTTTGGGAAATAACGCATTGTAAGCAAGTAAGAGCCAGAGCCTTGTTCACTGGCGTTCCCTATGTCTGCTGACTCACCGACGTCTATGTAATGAGCATCAGTTACCCATGTTATATTGTTTTCCGCCGTGGCATTTGTTTTACCTCCACAACTGATACTCAGAAATCCTGCACACCACCAAAAAGAGTAATGAACAAACCAACATCTTGCTGACCAAATATGAAAAAATATGTTCGTTGAACATTATAAAAACAGGATATGCCCCCTTTGTATGCAGCATTCGGAGGATGTGATACACCTTTTATTGAGGTGCCCAATTGTTACAGAAGGATGTGATACACCTTTTATTGCGGTGCCCAATTGTTACAGAAGTATGGAACACAGTCTTACATACCTTGGAGATTGAGGTGCCCAATTGCTACAGAAGTATGGGACACAGTCTTACATGGATTGGAATAATGATTCATTGGAGAAATGTCTGAAACTGTGGTTTGAAACATACAATGAATTATGAACGTTAACATTTTATATCATATAGGGTATTTAGTATTGTAGGAATAGTAAGATATTTGAACATATAAGGATGGATGTAAGGACTGCACTGTTGGGGATTGTGGTCTATTTCTTATAAATTGGTCCCTGTAAAACTGTTCAGAAACCAAGGAAGATTAAAAGAGAGGATGTGTGGCAAAAGCTTCTGGTTGGTTTTTCCTATGGTGCCTGTTTTAATAGACAATGTTGTTGTGGTATCTTCATAGTCACCAAGCCTGGCTGCTATTATCATTTTTGGTGGGAGGGAGATGGAGTACCAACAATAAGGCGGAAATCATTGGATTGTGGGGTGTTCTCTTCACTGCAAACTGGCTCAACCTCAACGATCTTCAGGTTTCCTGGAATTCTAAAGGCTCCATCGATTGGGTCAGAGGGCTCTCCGGATTCCACCCTCCCTTGTTGGAAAATTGGATGAAGCTCGCACAGTGAAGCGAACCTTTCAACACATCTCCTTCAATCACATCTACAGGAACAGAACCTGATCACGGATATGCTTTCGAAAAGAGGAGTTGATTCAGCTCCAGGGGCCATTCTGTTAGAGACATGAAAGACTCATAGAAGAGCTTCAGTCATTTCATTAACAAACACACAAATTTATACACAAGGATAGCTACAGTAATCAGCCGACTACCGCCGGTTGCTGCGGACTTCTCCAGAACCTGCACTTTGACTATCCACTGTATTCTAGATTAATCTAGCTACTGCATTAATAGTGGTAGTTGGAATTAATATTTTCCAACATTCCCCCTTAATTCCAACTATATAACAAATATATACTCTTAATCATCACGACCTAAATTTTAATTTTCCTTCTGGTCTAAGTCAGGCTTACAAAACATTTCAAAAACATTATTTTTAACATTTCATTTTTGTCTTCTTGCCGAAGGTTCCATGCTTGTTCATTTGTTTCACCCCTGGTTTGATGAACAGCTCTGAAACTCCCCCATCTGCTGCAAAGACTTCTGCGTCATTTTCTCTGCTCAAACCTCCATACTGTACTGGCACATACTCTGGTGAAATGTACTTGAACAAGGTCTCTATCACTCTGGCAGGACGAGCAACAACAAACTCTGGATAATTGTCTTGCAGAATTGTCAATGCCTTTTTGGTAACCTGACACAAACCCCACTTTGCAGGACCAGGCGTGTTCTTAAGATTGGTAATTTGAACCATTGAAGTTATGCCTCCAGGGTTGAAGCTCAGCTTCTGTATCTCCTTTTCTAATAACTGAATCCTCCACCGCAAAAAACAGTCACCAGCATCATTCAATGTCTTCAGGTAGAACTCCTTATTCTGGAACGCCCCGTAATTATTGTAACATACTGGAACTCCCGATAGGAAAACGTTTTCTACAGGTTGAATTACAACCTCCTCAGTTACCGTGGTAACAGTGACCTCAATTGGAGCTTCAGCATCAACTGGTGCTGGGGCAGATGTTGTTTCTTCTTCCTTTGCGGTTCCAGTATCAACAACAGGAGCCTCAGTTGAAAGGGCTGAGACAGCCACCACTTCAGTTACAGTTTCCTCATGCTTCAGAACATCCCATTGGGCTGGAACCTCAACATGATCTTCAACAACATGACATTGTTTGTCCAAAAACTCAAAAATACTGCTAAGACCAAATGGGTTCATGAGAAAATGATCATCAAAAGGATCGTTGTCAAAAAGTTCTAAATATATAGACATAACTGAATGCGCAAACAACAGGGCACACCCAAATCTCCGATAGGCAACTTGACTTTAACCAGTTGCATAAAAGGATTCTCCTCAAAGGTCTATTGCAAATGGAAACAAATAACCGTCAATACGCAATGGCTCTCTCCTCTTTTCGTGGCTGGAACACAGAAATCACATTCAACAGACAACTTCAACAAATTCGACTTTCACCAGAGTGATTACCGGCTGCAAACAGAGTTTTCTACAACGTTGGAAGAACAGGAAGAACAAAGAGCAACAATAGCGCTCCAATATTCACGGCCGCACGACGCCGCTCAAACAGTCAGCAATTCCTCAAAAAAATAACCGTCTAGCAGTATTAACGCATGGAGCTCCTCAAGCTTTAGGGCTTAACAAACAGTCTTCACCAAATGGCAATCGTCTTTCACTTCCTCAACTTAACATTCACAGGCAGCAAGAGTCAACTTGCTGAGCCAACACTGGCTGAGCACACAGCTCCCAACTATATGAGCACACAGCTCCCAACTGGATGAGCACACAGCTCCACCACACGCACAGCGCCCACACTCCAACACCACTGGACCACTCACGTCCTTGGCCTTGTTTGCACCTGGCCTCCAAGTTGTTAATCACAACGACAGATGTTGTGATCCTCAACGGGCACAAACAGTTTCACTCACAGCTCTTCACAGGACATTCACACTACCGATCCGTCAAGTCGGTTTCACCACAAAACACAACTCCTACCAAACTTTGGCTTTAAACAACACTCCACTGTCAATCAACAGCCCTTCAATTTGCGCTCCACAGAGAGACTTCACAACGCACACCAGAGTTACCCCAACTCCAACAGCACAACGGGCTCTCCACACAGTTCTTAAAACGCACAAACCAGGCTCTCTCGGATGCTCACAAGCCTCAACGGCTCCTACTCACCACTAAATCACACACGCTCCAATCGCTAGACAGAGCCACTGCTATTCTGGTCCAGGCGGCACACAATCCACCGCTTGACACACGGAGACCACGCTGGCTTCAACAAGCTTTTCTTCTCCAGTTTTGAGATGGAGCAGATCTCCTTTGGATGGCCTTCAATGAAGGAGATTCACACGCTCGCAGACGCACTCCAATATCGATCATCACATATGCAACAACATTATAACACCCAGGCAACAATCAATCTGCATACTCGGCCTCATCCAAAGACCACTGGGCCTTCCTCACCTACGCTCTCACCCAAGCTCAAACCCTGAGCTCTGATACCATGTTAGAGACATGAAAGACTCATAGAAGAGCTTCAGTCATTTCATTAACAAACACACAAATTTATACACAAGGATAGCTACAGTAATCAGCCGACTACCGCCGGTTGCTGCGGACTTCTCCAGAACCTGCACTTTGACTATCCACTGTATTCTAGATTAATCTAGCTACTGCATTAATAGTGGTAGTTGGAATTAATATTTTCCAACACATTCACTCTGCTGCCTTTAATCATGATTTCACGACTGATTCTGGCAGTATACTTGCTTCCTAGAATCTGCTCACTTTGATTTTTTTACTTCAGTTTTTGAACAGACATCTGTATTTTCGGTCATCTATTCCTCATTTACAGTTTCATATACATTATCTATGGTTGATCGATATCTGCTGAAGGATTAGCTTTTTGATCAAATAAGCTATTTTATTTTCAAAGCATATATTTGCTGTTTATTTATATGTTTCTAGATTTTCATCTATCTACTTGGAACAGCATGATCTGATCAGAAAAAACAACTATGTAACCTGTACTCTCTTATATAAAAGCTTTATTTTTCATTCTTAAAGAAAAAAAAAACAGGATATCAAACGACGGTTATAAAAGGGACGGTGCTAAAAGTGACGAAAGGGAAATACTCCAACGCAAAACAGGTAAGAGCGCACTTAGTGAGCCTTTTGTAAAGTTAGAATGTTCCATTACATACCTGGTTGGGCAGTAATGGCACCTAATAAACACAAGAGCACACCCACTGTGGCTATCCAACCACCCCATTTGCCATAACTTAATTTGTCCATCTGTCCACTAATTTTTTGCACAGCAGAAGGATTTGGACTGACGGCTGTTTGAAGTTGAAGATTTTTTAACCTATGCTTTTCCGCTCGGCCTTTTCTCCCAAACTGTGTGAGACCTCACAAGAGCGAATTATTCCACTCGGCCTTTTCTCCCCACTCTGTTGCTATCCCTCCTGAATGAGACCTCACCACAGCGAATTATTCCAATGAGGGTGTCTTTATTATACCCAAGGTGTGTTTAAGGGGTTAGGAAACTTCGACCTTTTGTCGATTGTGGTTATCGAATCAACGTAAGACACGTATTGACTTTGACTGTCAAATCGATTATTGGTACCCACTGAACAAAAGCATGATCCTGGTTAACCTTCGTTACGTTTATAAAATAAATAGATAAATACCAGGATTCGATATTGAACAGATGAGATCGATCTACAGCTGAAATGAGAGGACTCCTTGGATTTAGTTGTGTAGAAAGAGGAAGAGATCTCAATCGATCTTCCTCGGCTTAAAGTCGGAGCAGATAAAGTTGAACAATGGCATTGCACTGCTCGGAGAATCCAAGGCCATCCCTCATTGATGCATTGACTTCAAATAAACCTTTGGGATTTTTTTTTTTCTCGGAAAGGCATTGTGCAACCTGAACGATTTTACGTGTGACTAAAAAAAGATGTTTTTTAACTCATTGTTAAAAAATGGATAGATAAATTATAATGAAATTTACACACTGAAACTAGAACCTCGCACACGAGCAAGCTACACTCAAAGATTGCCTAAGCAGTCAGGTTAGTGAATCATCATATCAGAAATATATAGATTTACATTCAATTTAGGGAAATCAAAATTGTCTCCTACAAAATAGGAATTAACTTTAATCTAAGGCACACACACAACCGTGAAACAAACTTTCTCCATTAATTTCGACTCTCCCCCTTTAATGGAGAAAGGATTCACTTGCACACCTAAGATCTCCCTAAACAATTCAAATTTAATCTTCTCAAGAGGCTTGGTGAAGATATCAAATGCACATTTTCATAGGTGTTACAATATTCAAGAAAAATCTCTTTGCACTGAACCTTTTCTCTAACAAAATGAAATTGATTATCTAAATGTTTTGTGTTTTTATGAAAAACGTGATTATTTTCCAGCGTGATGAACTTTGGTTGTCGTATTTAATCACTATAGCATCTTTTTGTTCTTCTTTTGCATCATGAAGAAGTCTTTTCAACCAAATTTAATCACTATAGCATCTTTTTGTTCTTCTTTTGCATCATGAAGAAGTCTTCTCAACCAAATTGCTTCACAAGTGGCTGCACATACCACTTGATACTCTGCTTCTACTAATGATAAAAATAAAGTACTCTGCTTTTTACTACTCCAAGAAATGACCCTGGACCCAATATTGAAAGCATACCAAGTTATAGATCTTCTATTGTCCAAATTTATAGCCCAATCTGAATCTATCACATCGAATACACATAAAGAAGCAGATAACGTCAATATTGTTGCAATTTTCCATATAGATTCCATACTTCAAGAAGAATGAATCTATTTTTCTCCCCCATTTTATTAATTCAAAATCATTTTACGGACCTCAAATCATATTCACATACTAGACAGTTTGGCATTTCCAATTGGTATACAAGTGAGAATAATCTCACAATTTTCACATATTTTAGTATAATTTCAACTATCAAGTTCACTTTTGAATGGATATCAAACTAGTTCCAATTACATCCTGTATTTAATGCCCACTCAATAGGTGTGACATGCTCTCACAGATGGATTATATAACCTCCTATAGTCTTACTGAGTCATACAAAATCATCAACCTCCTAAAAATCCAGAGAATTATATAGGGATAACATTGCAAGTAGTTATGAGGCCGAAAGCATTTCACTTTCTCTAGTAAAAGACGTGTCTAATGGGAAGCTTGAGTTAATCTGTTTTAGGCAAGGTGCAAATCAAAATTGTATTCTAATGGTTCACAGTGGAAAAACTATCATTATGGAGCATTTAGAATTTCAATGGTTGGATTCTATGCAACTAAGGACTCCAAGGAAAACAACTCAGAATCTAGAGTTGTACAAAGGTAACTCCCAAAAATATTGCAACTAATACAAATGTGCCACCAATTGTCTCTTTTAAAACACAATCATATAGAGGATAATAGGGTATCACAAAAGCATCAGTAACATGTAGATCAAGGGAATGGATGGTTTGTTGTATTAGAGTTTAAAGGGAGTTACAATATAAGTGATTATTAAGATACCTCAAACTACTTAGAATCATACACAACTATTGATACTTTCCCATTTAATATGTCAAAATATGTTGTACATAACCATACTAACTAGTCTACTTACAACAACAATGGAATCGACTTTATTTAACACCAAGGAATAAATTACGAGCATGCTTATGTACGAAGGGGTGTTTGAAGATTTTAAGTGAAATTTTGAAAGAAGTCTGCATGGAATGTTTCTTTGCTAGAGGAATATCAAGAGTTGGGTGAGTCCTGGGAAAGTTGTCCCATATGGTTTTCATTATCACACATGATTCATTATCCCACCATTCCCTAGCTCTAGGTTTTTCCTCTGGCCCATGATATTTTGAGGCGTTATCAGTTAATTTTACTCACTGATGTTTTTCTCATAAATATTCTCTTATAAGTGATGGCCATGGAAAATCCTAGAATTTTTGTGAATGAGAACAAGGACCATTGAAATTTGCAGACACCAACTCTCAAGGAGAACGAGTTTCATCATTCACAAGCCAAGCTTCTCACTGTTCTAAAGTTCAAATATGTAAGGAAGGCACAACTCGAGTTTCATTGTGTTCTTGTGCTGCAGAAGTGGTCTCTGTTAAGTCAGATTTTATCCTTGGAGGGGTAGCTCGAGCTCCTAGTCAAAACCTCAAGTTTCGTTACAGTTGGACAAACCATATTTTCTTGGGTTGTGTATAGGTGGGTTGCGTTAAACATATCATTTGTGGGGCCTATTCTCTTTGTAACCAGACTCCACACTCATTTGCTGGACGTGGGGCCTGTACCTAGTGTGTGGATGTCAATTAATCTGGTTTTGAAGGTTCGTGGGCCTTATTTGAGACTTTGGTAAGTTGTATTACCACAGCGAGACACAGCTATAATTTGCACTATTGCGTGGAGGATATATGTACTTGTTGGGACTAGTTAACATAAGGAACAAGTGTGAATAAATTGTGTGTATCAATTAGGAGCCCTAGAGGAGTTTCACTTCCTGTTATGCATGTAATCTTGGTAGGATTGGAGGCTTGTAAATCTTGTTGCTATCAAATACAAGAAACTATGCTTCTCGGATCTATTTCCTTGTGATATTGTGTTGAGTTGGTGGTCAAAATTATATGTATCAGTTATATGTAAATTTCTGAGTAATGAATATATCATATTGAACTCTTTTGGGATTTCAATGGTATGTTATTAGTTTACTATCGTAAGATAACACCTAGAACAACATTTATATGATGTGTTTGACAAAATTTCTAGCTGAAATATTCACTGAAAACTCAAAAATTTGTGGTCACTTGGGAAGTTTCCTTGTTTGGAATTTTACACCTAGTTATAAGCAATCAAGTGCAAGAAATACATTGATGATCTAAACATGAGCCTTCAATGATTGCATAAGGTTTGTATTTAAGGTAGTGAAAGCCAATCACTTTAGGGAACATGCACCTAAAATCAAAGGAGAAACTCTTTAGGGAACATTCACCTAACCACAAAGAAACTAAGAGGGTCAACGCTGTTAAAACTTCACACAGCTTGATCATAACCAAAACAACTTTAGCAAGAAGACATGCCAATCACCAATGGAACAATGTAAGAACCTAAATTCAGGCATAATTTCTTATGCAAACAAGAGAATGCTACATCTGGGGTGGGAAAACAATGATCAACTACTTAGCCAACCTCTTCTGCACAAGATCACATGAAGCAACGAGCAGGGATCATCTCCATCATTAATCCAGAGATATTAATAATGCAGTGATATCCATGAGCAAAAAACACCAACAATGAGCTATCCATGTAGATCAAGATAATCAAAGAGTTACTTCATCATCATTAGAAACCTATGGTGCATGAAATCCATTGAAGAAAAGACATCAATATCATAGAAGATACCCTTATTCTCAACAAGGCACCCCTAGCATTCATTCAACAAGGAATACAATGTCATTAAAAGCCTTCATAGAACCATCAAGAACAAGCAGGTTTAAATTCTGAAATATAACTGGAAAAAAACTATGCCTCCCAATCAAAAAACGTGCTTCAAAAACAAAGTCACAAGTATATATCATATTGCAACTTTTAACAAGACTTCTTGCTCAGCAACAAACATCATTTATATACAACATTTCACCTTTTTCTATGGGCCGGACTTTTGAGAAAAGTTTCGTGGTTAGAATCCAAAATAAGCGTTCTCTTTCACGGTTCACCATTGGAACCTTGCATGATTCAAAGCTAAGGTTCCATCACCATTGAGATGTTTATCACCAAAACAAGTAAATACTCACGCTATAAAGCATATAAAACCAGATTGCACAATATTATAAAATACCATGTCAGTAACAACAAATGGAAAATAATTTCAAATGATCAGTCATATTTGACAATCGTAAACAACTTAATTTCCAAATAAAGTTTTGTTCAATAGTCTTGAAGAACTAGAACCACCAACAATCCAGTGACAACAATGGTCCAAATCCTCAACAAATGTGTAAAAACAATTTTTTTTTAAACATGGTATACTTGATCATGTTACTTATACAGGTTTCCATCTAGTTTACCAGTCTCCAAAGAGCAACTCATTGGTGAGATGATGCAGGCTACGCTACAACAGGCCAATAATATTTTTATCCCCACATCTAATATACACGTTAGGGTACACAACCTAGATCTTTGAAATACTCATGCTCCTGAGCACTACGAGCAGTGATGCGTCTATTAGGCTCCAGGCACAACATTTTTTGGGAGGGAACATGTGGGCAGAAAAACAAAGAAACAAACAACAAAGTTGTCAGCATTAAGAAAAATTGTTACCTGACATCCTTTGATAATACTCCAAAGAACAAAGATAATGTTTGTCCTCACCGAGAGAAGATCAATTCTTGTTGGCTCAAGACCTGGAACCACAATTGCCAAATCCCGTTGAATGCAAAACAAGTGAAGAAAGCTTTAAATCATGCATCAATATCACCGTGTCTCCCATATGTATTTCAAATGGAAATAAAACTTGAATGTCCACTAAGTTCAATATAAAAAAAAAAAGTAAATTTTATTGATGGGATGATCTATGCAAGAATAATCATAGAGCTAATTAAGATCAATGATGTTTGGCCAAATTAAGATCCCTGCCGAGTGTTGTGCAAAAATTATGCAATACAATGGAACCCTAACTTCCCTCTCTTCAAGCCCATAACTTCAGCCCAACTTCCCTCACTTCTGAAGATCTTGGAGTTTCACCTTGTATAAGGCCCAAAACGTGACAAATCATCTTAGTCATTAATCCTATCAAGAAGACCTCTTCTAACCTCCTTTAACAGGGGACTAGCAATAATTTAGGAAATCATCATTTAATGTAGTGTAGAAATTTCATTATTTTCATTCAAATGGGACAACATGCAACTCACATATGCATCAAACATGGAAAATAACACTAGGAGTAGCAAACTTGTGTGAAGTTCAAATGAACTAGAAGCCCAACATGCCCCTCATAGTCATTGCTCTATTTATGGAACAATTTACTAGTAGAATAGTATTTCATTTGTCACTTGGAACAAGCATTGAAAGTCAAGTGGATGGATAAGCTCTTCTGGGACTCCTGGACTACACCTTTTTGAAAATCGGCAAGGTGGGACCTCCTGGAGAAGTTTTAAGTTAGTAAGACTTTGTTTTGTTTAGCTAGCGTACTAAGGGCCATCTATCATTATTGAACTATTTTTTAAGATCCTTTCAAGTTTCAAGTAAAAAGGAAAAAGAAACGCCTGATATTTTACAACATACTGGAAAACAACCAAAATAAGAGCAATATCTAATTGTCCAAAAACACCAAAAAGCTCATTTCCAAAATTCCTACACCTTTGTCTAACCGCAAACACGTCTGATGTCAATTGGGTCTAGCTCCATTGGTTAGTTGGAATGATTGTTATCCTCCCTATAATGGTTCTATTCCCGCCAATGACATGTTGATATGGCCTTTGGCCCTAAGGAATTTTCTTAAGCTCGGGTGCCATCCTCATAATGAGGCAAAGTTCCCTAGGTTTTCTCGGGATATATTTTGCAAAAAGAATTTTAGTCAATTGGGTCTAGCCCAGGAAATTGAGGAGGAATGTTATCCCTCCACACCCAGGACCAATTCTCACAAGTGACATGTTGACCTCTTAATGAATGTCTTGTTGATTTCCCCGAGCCCCAAATAATTTGGGTTTACCCTAGATACCATCCTCAGAATGAGAGGAAGTGCTAGGATATATATTCCAAAAAAAATTGTAAATTGGGGCTAGGTTGGGTGGTTGTGAGGCGTGTTAAACTTCCAACCCAAGAGAAATTCCCACAAGTGACACATTTGGCTCTTGATGACCATATTGTTGTCACAGTATTCACTCTTGTGTTGAGAAAGCCTCAAACTTCTGCAGAATAAGGTTTTCCCTCACCTCAGGGTTTCAAGCTCCTACTTTTCATATAAGCATAAATTTTCTCTTTTATAGGTTTTCTGGTTTTTTATTTCAATTGCTTGCTGGTTTTTATAATTTTTCCCTGATTTTCTTTTCTCAGGCCCTTCTTGAGTTACTGTTAAGTACAACTTTTGCAACACTTGTGCAAAATATTTTATGATGTATATTAATGAATTTTAGTTGTTCCTTTTCAAATACAAGGCAAAATATCTTGGAACATTTCTTAATTCTACATTAAGAAAAATATAAGAAAGGGCGACTGTTGCAAACTTTTCTACATAGCTCAAGGTGTCTACTATAGTTGTAATATCGTTGCTTTCCAATTTTTTATAAATGGAAAACATCAATGCCCTATTTTTGTAAATCAACATTAGTCTAAAAAAATCAAAACATTGAAATAAACTCATTTCTAATAGACCTGACATGTTTCCAATGGAGAAATTAGGGCCAAATCCTCTTCATCTTTAATATGAAAAGTATTTATATGCTTGTCTAAGGTGAATTTTATGGCTTCTTCACTGCAACAATACAACATATTGATGATTCGGCCTTGTTGTAGATTCGTCACTCTTGTGGGTATTTGATATTTCTCTAGATTAGTCTTTCAAGCTATTTATGACATCACTTTGTCCCTGAAGTCTGGAAGGTGAGTATTATGCAAGGCTACTTGAATTACGACTAGAATGGAGCAACATTTATCGGTTTTAGCCTATTTTCTTTCGAGGATATGTTTCAAACGAAACCTATAGCAGCATCACATATTATTCCAGTAGTGAGGCCCCTTGAATAGTACTCTGTGACAACTTTGTGAAAGTGAATTTTAGGGTGACATTGGCATGAGAAAAAGCACTTATATTCGTTAAAGTTACCAGTAGTATTCCCTAATATTATATAACATCTCAGCCCTCCACATGAGCACCAAGTGATCTAATTTCAAATGATGACTATGTAGTGGTTTGAGCATTGGATTATGGCAACACTTTGGAAACTCTTTCTAGGAGATAGAAACAACTACTCGCAACACTAAGGAAGCCATATGTATACCTCACTTCGGGACCTTCTCTAAGAAATTTTTGTAATTATACTTCGACCAACAGAAAAGGTATCATGCCAACATTTTAAGAAATACTAGTCGTGGGCTTGGATCTATTGACAATGGCAGAAAAAGAGCCTATTTATGAGTAGTTGCAGCAATCCACTTGGAATAGTCTATATTGTGTAAGAATGCTCTCATTTTAAGATACGCTCACGTAGTAGCCAAAATTTGTTCCACTTTGATAGGTGTTATTCACATCGATTTGAAAAATGTTCTTGGACTAGACGAGATCTGGTGGCTAGAGAACAAAACCTAATCAAAGAAAAATGTTCTTGGACTAGAGTGTGTGGGAGAGAAAGGGATCAAAATAAAGCAGAATCCAAACTTAAGTAGAATCTTCTCTACATGGCGAACTAATTTCCTTTCTGCATGATTGTAACTCACCCATCACCTCCCTCACCCCCTTGATACTCTTCCTTTCTCCAGGATAAACAAACTTAATTGCATGATAGAAGTATGCAATTTGCTCAAAATACCCTCATGTGGAGTGCACCTATCCTCACATTGTTGCTTTTATCTTGCATGCGTTAACCATGGTCCAAGTCAATTTTACAATGATAGTATCATTCTATGCGTGCTCTAAACCAATTGGCAGTAAACTGAAACAACCTTTATTAGAGCGCAACCTTTCTAAAGTATCGGCTTCTTTCTAGTTATAATCACAAATCTGTTGGCAATTACCTACACTGATTTCTAATAATAATTACAACCACATGCTAAAAGTAGGCTATTCTAAAGCACATCCCTCCCTCAATAGTTGTTGTTTTCCTTTAATAACCAGAGAAATCTGTTGATAAACATCTTGATTAGAGGGTAGAGCACTAGTCCTCCATGGATGTCACTCAATACCCTTTTTATTAAAGTGAATAGATGCATAAGATAAACAATGAAATCTCATGGGAAGACAAGTTGTACTCATGTTGATTTTACTTGAGTAGGAGTGTGAAATCCAATATTATGATACATGCAATATACTTAACGGAAACGTCCATATTAGGATATACATGCAATGAAATATATGTGGGAGATTCTTGTTTGAATTAGAATGGCAACTCAGGCTAAGAATAGCATGAGGTAATGATGCAGGAGAATTCTTCAAAACTTATAAGACCCATGAGTCTTAGTTCACATTTACTAAAGGGAGTGGGTTCCCTTAACCATTTTATTTATTTTCCTAAGTTTAGTTGAGTTGAGGGGATTTTAATTGTAAATTTATTTATGGAGAATATGTCATGAATGTAGAGATCTTAGAGACAGTTGAGTAATCCTAAGAAGAGTGAGGATTTGAGGGATTTAACTGATTAATTTGGGATTCTGTTTGAGAAAAGAGTGGAGCTAGAGAGATACTTTGGGAGAGAGTGAGAGATTATTGGATCTGAACTAAATTGGTTCATGAATCCATTTTTGTATAAATTGTGATCTTTTGAATAATTTCAGAGGTTAGCCAAAGGTTAGATAGAGGCTAGCTGGGGGTTAGAGAGCTAGAGGATAGTAAGAGAAAGAGTGAGGAGTTAGGAAGAGCAGTAGATGGATTTTATGGCAAAGCACTGAAACAGTTGAATGTGACTATTTTCCTTGTAAATATTTTATAAAAGTACCAAAACAATGTGGATTTGTATATATCATGTGTGGTAATTTGTGTCTATATGTGTCTTAATAGCCTTATGGTGCATTGACTGTGAATATGAGAAATACTGTGGGATTTTTGTGTTGAATAGCATGAATGACTGACGAAATTTCCTTTATGAGATTAGTATTTAATTGTCTAATAAAACCTATGTAAAGGCATGTAGAGATCGGGATTTCCATTTTAAATGGACGGGGGGATTAGCCGGAAGTGAGTGCAATTTGTTTTCACAGTAGACAGGGGAAGATTGAGAACTATCTTCTATAATGAAGGATGCAGGCTTTTTTCTCAACTTCCTAAAGGATTGTAAAGAGACAGTGAAGGGGGAAAGAACAATGGAGATTACGTCGCATCATTGAAAATGGAGGATGGATAGCTTAGATTAAAGCACAGATCGCCTGTTAAACTGGTCAACACTTCACAAGTCAGTAGTCGGTGACATTTATGGTAAGTGGTATCTCGTGTGGGTAAGAAAGTGGTAACCGATATTTCTAAATTTCACGCGATTAGCCTAAGTGAATGACACGTAACACATGATGGAAAAGGAAAACCACTTTTCTCACGTGCTCTCAAATAAATATTGATCGTGCTAGAATCTGCACGAGATTACGTGATAGTCATTCGATTGGACGGGTCACATCGATGGTGGAGATCGTCCCGGCTGCTTGGTGAGCAGATGACATGATAGTCATTGGATTAGCAATGATCCAATGGTGGAGATCGTGGCACTAGAATAAAGAGGGGGAAACGTGTTGGCTCAATGCTTAATTTAAGGTATAAAGTTCTATTATGGGTATTCATGCCGAGAGGTCCCACAAGTCACATAGAAAAGGGTTGCAAATATTGCGTTTAATAAAATTAATTTATAGGAAAAGTCTCCGCTTATAGAATTGATTGATGAGAATTGGGAGTAAGGTTGAAGAGAGGCTTTTTTCTTAACCCATAGTAATATATTAATGATTAATCACCTAGAATCAGAGCATTAACCTGGGTTATACAGTGGGGTTTAGTGTTAACCTTACATGATTGTTGGGTTAAAGTACTAGCTCTGCATCATTTTGGTATCAGAGCAGAGACTAATGCTTTGTGGAGATTGGTTGAAAGATTGAATTTTATTCTCAAAATGTGTAGAATTGCATTGGTAATAGATTTAGATATAGAGGGATATGATCTGAAAGGAATTGGTGTTGGGAGATCAGAACACAAGATTTTATGCAGAGAAGAATTTTGAAATGTTACAAGCAATGAAGACTTTAGTCAGTTCATTCAAGATAGAATATGGAAAAGGGATTTGAGGAAGACACGATCAGGAAGGATCTTGTAGGTTTTAAAATTTCAATGATGTATGTAGGTGAATGCAAGTAGCAGGTAATGAAGTTTTAACCAGGTAGTTGTGACAAAGGAGAAAGTGAAGGAATTGCAGCAGAGATACTGTAAGGAAATAAATTGAATATGGATGTACTAAGCAAGAACAGAAATTCAGTTGAAAGAAGAATTAAAGTGCAGACAATGAAAAGTAAAGCAGCATGTGTATTGCCAAGCCAGTGAAAGGTTAAAGAGATAGATCATCAAGTATGAGTTGTATTTTGATGTTGGTTCATTTGAATTGGTTTTATGGGGAAAGAGAACGATAGCAACAACACACAGTAGTAGACTATGTAAAGAAAGAGAGGATTTGTGTTAGTGGCAGTGAACCTAAATATTCCAACTGAAAGTTGGATAGGGAGGACAATTAAACTATTCTCAAGAGAAGGTGAGTTGAGGATATAAGCCTAAAGAGAGCAGAAGAGAGTACTCAAGAGGTTCCAGAGATAGAGGACAAGTGCTTGCCAAAATACCAAGTCCAGAGAAGGGGATTGGTGATGTAAGTGACATCAAGGAGGACTCGTTGTTGTAGAGGCTTAGTGCATCCCATAGTGAGTGAGGAACTCATAGAGTGAGATGAGAAAATGACTATTGATAGTCACAACAGGGGTTCAAAGAGAAGCCACAACGGAAGAAAGAAATATTCCGAGGAAAATGGCAAAGGAGAGGAGATGAGTCAAGATATATTTGACAGAGACATTGCAGAATTGAAAGCAAGTGTGGATGTCATAATAATGCTGCTAGAAAAATGTGAAAAGGACCAAAGTTATGGTTGGATTCTGAAAATAAATAAGATAAAGTGGAAGTTGTTGCAGAAATATATAAAGAGGAGAATGTGTATCAAATTAAGAGAAGAACTCAAAGCGTCTGAGTTAGAGATGGAAGATGACTAGTATAGACCTGAGCAAGAAGATTACCTTGTTGAGGAAAGAATTATGAATGATTTTCTAAATTGTTGGACAAGTTCGGATCAGTAGAGAGATATGATGATTGAAACATCAAAGAAAGAGGAGCCTAGTATTTTTGAAACTGATGATTTGTGTATGTATGAAGGTAGTGAACAACCTTTAGAAGATATGTTTATGCAGGTTGCAGAAGAAATGAAGTTGTTAGAAGAGATGGTCATAATAGAATAGTTTTTAATTGAACATATGTTCAAAGACACTAAATATGGAAAAATGTTGAAGACTACTAAGGAGGTAGAGGATGATGAATCTAGTAAGACTTGGCAAAAAGATGGCAGACAGTCTAAACACAAAAGGAAATTGCAGATTGCAAAAGGAGAAGTAGAAGAGAGGCATGAAGATAACCATATGACAGGAGCAAGCAAGAGTGTATGTGCAGTACAAATACTTGAGCTAATGGAATTATCTCTTCAATTTTTATTCAAAAACTATGAACATGTATTGATAGTTAATGGACAAGAAATTTTCTTGGAAGGACATAGTGGAACATTAATGGAAAGGACTCTTACTAAAGAGTGTACTATGGAAGATAGTAGAACAAAGATTTATAAATAGAACTCAGCCCAAGGAGGAAAAATTAGTCCAGAAAAGGTTGTGAAGCAGAAAGTAAAAGAGGACAATCAGGAACTTAAAGAGAGGTTGTTAGAGATTGATGCACAATAGAAAATTGAAGATAGTGTTATTTGTACAAATTGCAAAAAGAGTAAGGGTGAATGTAATCAACAACTTGGAAAGAGGTAGGCAATCTCAAAGGATGAAGGAAAGGATGCTTTCGTGAACTATGCATTTGCTGTGAGTAGCAAAGGAGTTCAATGGAATGTGATATTCATGGTGTTAACAGTAATTTTTACTATTGTAAAAGGGACTTTGCAGTGGAATGGAAAATTGTTATATATGGTGATTTTTCTTCCTGTATAGAAACAAAGAGAACTTTAGGTTCTAAAATAAGAGATTGGTAGATTTTGGTTGAAAAGGAAGGGGCATGGAAAAGGCAACGTAGTGGCTTACAGATTTGTAAGGAAGAAACACGAAGAATGAAAAGGAGTGTGAAAGGAAGGAAGGCCAAAGAGAAGAGCAGAGAACAAAATTCAGAAATTAGATAGCATTCAGGGGCAAAGTAGAAACAAAGAACACTTTTTCGAGACAAGACAATATGGAGGAGGATATGACATGTTTGGCATGTCATATGCATATGCATATCAAGAGGATGACAAATCAGAGAAAACTTGTAGCAAAGTTAGCGGAAAATGTAATGTATTTTCTGATTTTGAATTACTAATTATTGAATGTGGTTCTTAGGATGAAGGACAAACTACTCTTGGAGATATGTTTGAACAAGTAAACATGAAGGAGTATGTAAGTTCCAGAATTGCAGAAATACAATTTTCCTTATGGAAACAAGAAGATGAGAGTAAGCAAATAGTTGACTCAGAAGTTCTGGATGAAGGAAGGAGAGTTGGCATAGATCTTAAACAAGTCATTGCAGAAGAGAAAGAAAGTTACAGAGGATGTGAAAGTACAATCAACAAACAACTATTGTTTTTAATCCAAAGAAGATTGGAATATCGAGAGCTTATTTTGAATTTGCAATTGAAAATTGGGATGAATAGTTTAGTTAAATTTAATAGGAATATGGAGGAAATTGAACAAGGTTAAATAACTAAAATATTTGCAGCTGGTGGACAATATGTGGTTGAAAGGTTATACGTTTTTGTATCAAATAAGAAACAATTTTCTTTTGAGATTGAGAGGATTCTACTCAAGATATTGGATAGGTGGGTGATGAAAACTACAAAGGTGATGAGCTGATCCAGATTTAAACAGGTACACTACAAATTACAGAGATAACCATAAATACAAATATGTAGCGGAAATAATACTTCATTTCATTAATGTAAAATAATGAAATATGCTTACAAACAAAAATGGGAACAAACCCGCTAGGGCGATGGTAGCTTATCTTTGAGAAGAGATGTGGCGGATACATGCCTCTCGACTGCCTTACAATGAGGCTCAAGGGCATTTTTATTATTGAACAATAAGAGCAAACCCTAAACAACCAAAACCCTAACCCGAGGAGATGTAACACCAAGAGTTTATGGGCCCCATCGGGGTGAGTTGGACAACCAACTTCCCAGGGTCGCAACTTAGTCATATTATCTCCGTTTGATGTGCATGATAACCCATTGGAAAAATCTCTCCGAGGAATACGAAAAAAAAAAAAGACGATTTTAGACAAAAAACTGATTGTGGTAGATTTCCAAAAAAAGGTCGTTTAGGGCCTCAAAACAACTCTGGAAGTTTAGGAACCGAAAAACTGCTAAAAATAGTAAACTGTGCTACAATTAAGGAAACTGAAAAACTAAAAGAAGCAATGGTGGGAGTCCAAGTGGAATTGGTGGGTGGCCACGAATATCCACCTAGATCATGAGCATGCAGAATTGTCAAAGTCAGCAAGTTAAGGAAAGATGGAAGGATATACGGGACAACATAAAGAAAATGGTTAATAAACAGAAGAGGATGATGTGATTGGGGTAGAAATCGGAATGAATAGTCAGCTACAAGATGATGGAAAGTACATAAAGTTGGAGCTCAATTATATTGAGATGATGACAAGACAACAACAGACAAAGGAACAAAAAATTATATTGTTTGAGGAGTTTTTTATGTGGGATATCAGCACCAAAACATTATGCAAAGGATATGCTTATGACAACAGAGAAAAAGGACATCCACAACACATAGTTTGGCATCTAGGAGAAAGAAAGAAGGGCCTCAAAACATCGTTTAGGGCCTCAGATTAAAGCACAGATCACTTGTTAAATCGGTCAACACTTCACAAGTCAATAGTCAGTGACGTTTATGGTAAGTGGTATCTCGCATGGGTAGGAAAGTGGTAACCAGTATTTCTAAATTTCACGCGATTAGGTTAAGTGAGTGACACATAGCACACGATGGAAAAGGAAAGCCACTTTTCTCGCGTGCTCTCGACTAAATATTGATCGCGTTAGAATCTGTGTGAGATTGCACGATAGTCATTCGATTGGATGGGTCACATCGATGGTGGAGATCGTCCGAGCTACTTGACGAGCAGATGACACGATAGTCATTGGATTGGAATCGAACCAAAGGTGGAGATCGTGGTGCCCGAATAAAGAGGGCGACACTCGTTGGATCAACGCTTAATTTATGGTATAAATTTCTATTATGGATATTCACGCCGAGAGGTTCCACAAGCTACGTAGAAAAGGGTTGCGGAATATTTCGTTTAATAAAATTAATTAAGAGGAAAAGTTTCCTCTTATAGAATTGATTGATGGGAATCGGGAGTAAGGTTGAAGAGGGATTTTTTTTAACCCATAGTAATATATTAATGATTAATTACCTAGAATCAGAGCATTAATCTGGGTTATAAATCAGGGTTTAGTGTTAACCTTACATAATTGTTGGGTTAAAGTACTAGCTCTGCATCAGGTAAGTGTGTAAAACTAGCAAGAAACCTATTCTAGATACAGTGCTCCACCCTAGCCTAGGAATGACATTTTTAATTGTTCACATGTGTGCATAAAAATCACCTCACCTCACCTTAAGCCTCATGCTCCACTATCTAAGCAGATCTTCCATGAGGTCAAGTAGTAGGGGGAATTAGCTCTAGGGAAAATCATAATTCCCCCTACATAACTCGGCTGAAGTTGTAGAGGTATAAATTCAAAAGTACGCACTATCGATAACAACATATTGCAAGGTTCCATAGGGATTTTGAGTCGTCGCTTTTGAGTGAGATGTATGTCCAATCATTTATTTACAATTCTTCAATCTAGTTTTTATAGGACTTCAACCATTGAATCTGGCTTCATTGGATATCCCTAACCCTAATGCACAAAGTGGATATCACCATCATGTGTGGATAACACTACTTCAAATACAAGACCCAATAAAGTATACTGAATGCATGAACTCATGCACCCAACACACTTAGAAAACTACACCATTCATAGAATAGACATTCATGCATGCCCTCCCCTAGATGGGTAATTGTGCCTTCCTAATTGAAGATAATACATTCACACATGTGCCTCATCTTGTGATCCTACTAAACTATTGCACCTTCATTAGAGGATCTCTTATGGGCCCTCTACTAAACATCAACTTTCTTTTGTACAATCTAGAATGTATTTGTTGAAGGATGATGTTGTTGTCGAAGGAGAAAAACTACTGAGAAATAGGTAAAATATAAGACTACCTCCACTCTTGTATCAGATAAAAGTAAAACTATTGTCAAATTAAGCAATATTATTAAGCAATTTTCTCTTTGTATATTCAGTGAGCCAAAAATGAAAAAGGATAATTGTAATTTTCTTTCATCTAACAAAATAAAGAATATAGAACTAATTTCAAAGTGTTATAGTTATGTGGGTAACATATTATCTCATATGTGGGTACGTGGAGTAGTTAGAAATCAGTCTACTACCATAGACTAAAATGGAGTACAACCCTATTACAAGGCCTATGGTACCAATAAACATCTAGTTTAACCACAATAATATTCATTGGCTTGTAGCAATCTTCTTGTGGAAAGAAACTAAAAGAGCTTTATTACGCTTTGAATTTCAAATGCTTGTTAAAGGATCAAGTGGTGGCTGCAATGAACAACTCAAACTGGGTGATATCATAACAAAATAATTTAGTATTTCCAAGACAAAATAAAATTAATGATGTATCTCTTAATTCCATGAAAACAGAACAATTTGATGTATTGAAACGATATTAGGAGATTAGTAAAGAGGACAAAATTAAGTGATGTTATGGCCATACGATTGTATCCGTTGACGCTTCAAGCAAAGATACTCGGCAACACCAACAAAATCGAGTGCCCTCCAAGCATTGGCCATCCAAGACAATGTAGTCCTTGTGGTTTGTAGAGAGTGTTCTCGCTTTAACATCGGGTTCTTCAAACCAACTTTGCACAAGGTCATTACAAATGTAAAAAATCAGCAAGACACAAATTTGGTAGTAAATATGACCAAAATAAGAACTAGTGCAAACAATTTTCACAAACCTGCTTTTGAAACCAACATTATAATCTCCTTAGCATTATGATCAGTTGTCACTATTCTTCCCAGGTCAGCAAACACCAAGTTGGGTTCCTATACTGGTTATGGGTCCTAACATGGTGACGATATACAGTGAAGGAGGCTCGAAATCAGATGAGGAATCAAACGAACCAAGAGAAGAGTCAGTATGGGGACTCGAAGGGCTATCAACTCGAACCCAACTGGGAGGCGTAATATGCCCAAGTGAAAACTGGGGGTGAAGGCCTAATAGGCTCCATGACAAACCCCTTGGTGGTGCAATGGTGCTAGGAAACATGTGCTAGATCAACTATATATCTTTGTCTCGATGAGGGGAGATAAATTTATTATGTTAAGTCTTGGCTTGGTGGTGTAAACCAAGCACCCTTTGCTTAAGGTGTGCTTGTGTGTTCAAGTGTATTAATTGATTAAGCCCAAATTGTGTTTGTAAAAAAGAAAAAATCTTTCTGAAAATAAACTGAAATTAATAATAAAATATGAACAGCAAAACAATTAACTAAACCCCACCCAAACTAGGTTTGCAAACACTATGTTGGCTGATGGGTAAATCGATGGAAAATACACTGAAACGATCAAGAGAACTAAATGCCTATGTGACTGGGGTCAACTGACACTAAGCTTCTGGAAAGTGGTGCAGCAACAACAACAAGTCAAAGAGGAATATCACTGCAAAAAGATAGGGAGATGGGTGAAACACCTAGGGAAACCAATGGGACCCTAAGGAAAATTACCAAACAAGTTTAAATGTGGAACTATGGATGGTAGCAACCTATCTTAACAAATCTAAAACAGAAGGGTACAAATATGGGAAATGTGGCTGAAAGCACTGTAGAAACGCATACTACACACTCACCTAAACTCCTTCTAGAAAGGTGGAAGCGTACTAGAAGCCCTATGGGAGGCTAAATTTGAATTCAATGGGTAAATCAGAGTGGATCAAGGCCTACGTGGGATGAGACAGAGGTCAGACAACCCAATATAAATCTCTTTTCAAAACCCAAAAACAGATCTGAGAAAAACCCTAAAACCCAGAAATCGCAGGTACTGACCTATTTTCTAGTAGGGATCATACTCTTTGGGCCAAAAAGTGTGATTTCTGCTCTGTGGATACTGTCCGAAAATATCATAAAAAAGTGTTGCCTTTGTCGTAGCTAGTTCTTTTGCCCTGCAAAACCGACCAAAAAATCTTGCTGAAGTCAGAAATTTATCAGATCTAGGGTTAAAAAACTAGGAAACATTAAGAGAATTGAAAAACAAGAAACCCAAAGCCAAAAATCGAAGGTCATGTAGGTTTCTGGATCTGAAGTATAAAGCGAGTGGAGTTTCCAATTTTGTTGTAGTGTTTTCTTCTCAATGATGTATGAAAAAAACCCACTTAAGATTATGGATGACAAACAATCTCAACAATATAAATGGCTGCTAAACAATGTAGATCTGCAACAACTGATAGAAACAAAACCTGTCAATGTCCGGATCTATGCCACAATCATTGTTAAACAACAAAAAGAAAGAGTAATAACTCCAATCATCCAATGGAAACTAGATATACAAAAAATAGTTTTATTATAACACGTGAAGGGAAAAAAATAGATGTTATCGGTCCCCTCTATGGGATGAGTTCTTGGCTATCCTCAAACATCTTAAGCTTGTGTAGAGTCTCTCTCCTCTATAATGTGTAAACTCAACAAAAATATGGTGTGTGATAATGAAAATAGTAAGAGTTACAATAGTGAGTGCAATAATGAAAATAATCAAAAGTGAATAATGAATGGACAAGCCTTCTATTTATACCAAAATATTGAGTTATCCTCGAATAATGAGAAGTAATAAAATATTATTGATCCCATTCTTCGAATAACCACTTGGAATATATTTTTATATTTGTTTAGGAGGGAAAAAGTATTAAACTTTTATTTAGAAATAATAACTAAATAAATGATTTATTTATCATCTTGAGGAATTAGGTAAGGAATAATAAACAAAGAAGGATTTATTCAATTATTCGTAATGTAGTCAAATTTGACAAAGAATAATAATTAATTAGTGATTAATTAATTATTCTTAGAGAAAAATAAGATAATTACTGATTTATCTGTTTATTTTTCATGATTGGATCAAATATGACAAGGAATAATAATAAAACAATGGTTAAATTAATTATTCCTAGAAGAAAATCAAATAAATATTGATTGATTTATTTATTCTTCATGGGTTTAACTATAAATTACTTAGAAAAGGTGGTCTATTAAGTAATTTCTCAAAGTGAAAGGAATTTTACGATGGTAAAATTGGCTTTACATGGTGTACTTCGATCCATCTAGTAAATCAGGCTAGATGATCAATTTTTTGGTGATAATAGTCAAGAAAAACTATCAATTTGGGGGTATGTATTAATTTTTTCATCTAAAGAATTTATACGCTACATGCCTATTATTATTTTCAAAGTTCAAGGGCACAATGGTATAAGGTCCAATACTCAGATGCTAGATTTGTACCATTAGAAATCAGATTTCACTTGATGAGATCAGTTTTGTTTATAGTTAGGAATATTGTACATAAATAAGCTCAAGCAGTGAGCATTTCAGTTACTTTTTTCACAGCTTTTAGTTCAGTGTTTTTTTTGTTCAATAAGGGAAACAATTTCAGTTGAAACAGGTTTTGAGATATTTCAAACTTTAGAGTTTTCATATTTAAGATTTTTTCCTCGTGGTGAACAAGGCTAGTGGCCTATATTTCTTAGTATCTTTCCATATAAGACACTACCCCAGTTGGAGCCAATATTGTAGCTCAATTTTTCACATTCATATTTCTAAAAATAAATTCAAACAAGCTCCAAAAATCAAATTCAAGGGAAAATGACCATGATGATTTTCCAAATATATTGAACAGTTTTCATGGCTTTGGTGATGCTATATTATTTTAAATAACATTTCCTATTCATGTTCTATGACAAATTAAATGTAGCAAATGAGAAATATGGTGGGTAAGTGGTTAAGAAAGCATCTTATTCAAGGTGATTACAGGGAGAACAATATTCCCATTGGAGCTTATCTCAAATTTTATGATATAAATTTGGTTTTATAATGTTATTGGTGATCTCAAACTCTTATGCAAAGAAGTATTTTTATTAAAATTATTGGGTTGAGGCCCAATCTCTAAGCCCCATTCTATGTCACATATGCCATCGAATATCAAGAACGAGTCACTAGGAAGCTCAATACAAGGCACCAAACTAAGGGAGGATCCCATAGTTGGGAGAGAAGAGTATTGTGTTGTGCACAATGCTTCAAATGGAATTGTATGCAATAGATATTATACAATGTATATTACATCATGACTGTGTACATGTGGGATATATCACATGCATGCATGGTAAAAGTAGCACAAGTAAGGAAATGAACCATAATTGAGTATAGTCACACAACCAAAGAATGAGGACAATAGAGTAATCTTATAAAAGTGACTGGATCATGTTCATAAAGGGTTAAAGGCCTGCCTTGGGTTTTTCCATCATTGGGTTCTCGTAATCCAATGTTTTCGCCATCATTCACAATATGAGTATATGAATTTCAAACATTGTGACCAAAGCTACTTATCAGATACCATTGGAAGTAAAACAAAAGGTTATCCCTCATGCAATTACTAAACAAATCAATGGCTCACAATGTTCATGCCTAGATCCAACAAGATTCCAACAGGGTAAAGTGCATGGAAAATAACATAATGGGCATCCATCAGAAAAAGTTGAATTGCAAAACCATCCATATCATGGTATAATGTCCACATTCACTCTAATAGTACCCCTATATTTCCAGGGACCGTGAAGGCACCTATGGGAGAATGGTTTCCAATTTGCAACAAAACTGCATATCTTTTCTACACATGCATGATGATAGTTGCACACATAACACTTTCCACTTTACCCCTAACATGAGTATAAAGACAACATTCAGACCCACGGACACCTCATTTCTAATATGTTATTGTAGAATTTATTTATGTGTGTTAATAAATACCCGAAGGCCATATTTTATATGCTTTGTAAAAGGAAATATGGTTTCATTTTGAAAAAAGGGTTGGGATTCATTTTGTAAAAAAAAAACAATTATAATATATATGATCCTGTGGTGTGTGTGTGTGTTGTGGTGTGATGTATATGTTATATATATGTATAATATACATATTATAATACATATATATAAAACATATATATATATATACATATATATATATTACATACATGCAATATTATGTATGTATACACACGCACACACACACACACACACACACACATATTAATAATATATAACCTCTATGTGTGCGTGTGTGTATTATCATCTGTAAATATTCATAAAATTCCCTCAAAAAGTAAACAGTTTTATAACTATTTGAAATCATTTTTGCAACCAATTGACGAATAGTTGGGCAAGGGAAAAAATAAAAAGGAAGGATCAACATTTTGTGGGGGTTCGGAGTTTGCAAGTCATGACATGATGTACTAGATAAATCTCTCCATAACGGAATAATAGAAGCCAATTTTGATTCCAGTTCTCGGGGTAAATTGCCAAATTAATTTTCCTTTCAAGTTTATTATGATTAAATTGGGTTTTTCTTCTACGGATATGAGTGTAATGTAGTAGTAGGTTGATATAAATTAGATTTATGAATTTACTTGGAATTAATGATACTTGTGTGTTTGGTTTGAATCCTTTAATGGGTGCTCTACCATATCATGAATTCACCCATGTCTCTTGCTTTTTGCATAATTTCCTCTGCAAGGTAAAAAATTGACATTATTAAGTGCCTCGGTTATTAAGTTTAGTTTTCTTGATTTTTCTTCTAATAACATATTGAAACCCTAAACCCTGCAATCCTCATTTTTCTTGGCCAGCCTAGTTTTAAAGATAGGTTTTTGAACTAGAATAATCATTACATTTTTCATGAACTTTTTCTTCAGCCAAATATTTTAAAATATTCAACAATCTTGTAGATGTCCTTGGCACTAGTTTCCTAGTAGGCAAGAACTATCTCCATGGTAACAATAGAGAGGCCCCTCAAAAATTTTAATTTTGGACGGTGGGGCATTGTTTGCCACTATAGAACTAACACTTCTATCATCACAAAATGGAGATGATGTCTATGCAAAGGGTGAGGGTTCCAAGGATCAACCCCCCCCCTTCAAAGGGACTCTTGACAAAGCTTAAACATGATAACAAGATTCCTAGAGTTAAAAGTTTCCCCTTATATTCTAGGCATCAAGGAATCAAAAAGAGTTAATGTGTATTAAAGGTTTTCATAGCCCTTGCTTCTAACTTCCAGTTTTTTATACTATAGGTTCATATGGAAGCAAGAAGATTTCCCTGATATGGTGTCAATGTTTGAGAATCATAAAAATATCATATTGATTATTATCATGACTTTTTGTCTATAAATGACGACCTCTAATATAGGGTACTATGGGAAAAGTAGGAGAAAACATCTGATGTGTTGGAATCGTCGAGAAAACAAAGAGGATGAACATTTCAATGAATACAAAAGTTACCAATTTCTGAGCTACCATAAAAAAGGCCATAATCAAGGGGAAAACATATTCACTAGATTATTTTTAAGGTTTAGGGGCTAAAAAAGCATTGTTGGTCAGTAAAATTGTCCTATTTTTAACCTTTATCTTACCTCAAACACACTACCTAAGCCTCTGTTTTAACCTTGGAGCCTATTTATTCCTGCACTTCTTACATAGTTTTCATCTTAAGGGTTATATATGAACTTAATTATTAATTAAAAACATTTAATATATTATTTTCCTTTGCAACTTATATGTTATCTTTCCTAAGGTAATTCAATAAGGCGAAAGTATTAATCAATTTTGAAGATGGGTTGGTCAATGAATGATTCTTGTACCATCCCTTGTTCTTGCACTTCCGAGGCAGTTGTCAACTTCAACTTGCTTCACTACTTATGGCTGAGACAACTTAAAAAACTGCGTAGCTTCTTTGCCATAAGTTCAGTCATTTTTGCTAGGCTCGGAGCGTAAAGGAATATGCGGGATGTGAAGGCCAGGGCTTCGATCGAGAACCCTTATTTAGTCTTTTGTTAACAACTAATAAGCACAAGATAAAATTTTGTTGTACTTTATGTTGCGACCTTGAGACGAGAATGTATATTTAATAGGGTTTCTAGTGGAAGCTAGGTAGCGATACTTTGAGGAATTATTTACATATACTGTGATCTTTTTGTGTGTTGCCATATTTTCTGGGCTAGATCTGGGATCCATGATGTATATTTCCTACTTTTGAAGTTTAATACAAAGGGCTGCGCCAATTATGCATTTCCCTGTTGTAATATATTTGTGATGTATTATTTGAGTACCTAAAGTTCCAGATCTGGTAGCAGGGAAATGAGCTGGTTGGCTAGGGCCTAGCTAACCAAGCTCATTCTCCCTTTTTTGTGAGGTGTGTTAAGCTTATTTTTGTAACAGGTTTGAGCAGATTATATTTTGTTCTTTCATAGTTAACAAGCTTTGACTTCTTCATAAGTTGTGTGATTCGGATCCAAAGTGTGCAGGATCGGGCATGTTTATTCCATGCCTTTCGTGTTAACCCTACTTTCCTTTGATGCGTGTTTAATTTATTTTCTACAAAAGGAGTGTGTTTTAGTTACGTGCACCGATGTGTTTTCAATTCTACAAGTGAGGTTTGCTTAGTTTATTTTAGCAAGTCCTTTTATTCCCTACAAGTTCATTTTCTTTCTTCTGCAAATTGTGTTTTACTTTTAATTGGAGTTTCTAAGAATTCTTAGTATGAAAGTTCAGTTTCGAATTAATTTATCTTTATGAGATTTAAAGAAACATTGTTTGCATTATATAGATCTGTGCTTTCACTCGTTTCCCTTATGGAAGTAACTTAGTTTAACACCGAAATTATTGAAGGGACCACTAAGCTAAAACTTCTATTTATAAGTGAATATCTGATTTACATAATAACACTCATCTTAGGAAGAAGAATTCTTGTATTTGGATCATATAGTTATTTTTCACATGCAAGAAGTTTCCTGTTCTAGCAAGGATTTTTCTTTGACTTTCGAAGTACCTTTCATTTCTGAATGTATGATTAGTTAAAGATTATTTTTCTTATGAATGTTTATTCCCTTAGCTTTGTTTTGCTTTGCAATTTATTCTTAGTTAACACCCTTTTCATTTTCTATAAGTGGTTTGGAAACCCAATACATGAATGTTGATTTCTTGGTACAGGAACCTCAGTTTCGGTACAGGAGCCTCTGTTTCGGTATAGGAACCTCTGTTTTGGTACAGGAACCAATATCCTAGTACAAGAACAGAGTGCTCTAGTATAGGAACCCAAATCTCTTGTTTGAAGGTCAAAATCTTCAGTGGAGGCACAATACAAACTTCCAATGGAGGAACATCGCTTCAGTACAAGAATGTAGTTACGGTGTAGGAACGATGGCTCAGTGCAGGAAGGAAAATCTTTAATGAAAATAAAATGTCCTTAACAATTTAATTACTTCTTTTTCCTTTGACTGCACTTAACTTAGTTTCATATATTCATATTTTATTGGTCAGGATTGTTCATGACAATTTGAAGTTCCTTTTATTGAGTTTCTTCAAAGTACTTTCTTTTTCATTCCAGCACCGAAATTATCTTGGTATTATTTGTTGTGTGGTCTTTTTGATTTTTCAAACTATAATTAAGAAAGATAGGAACAAATTTAGTGAAGGTTCATAGAATTTCTTGGCATTTCCTGTGCTATGCCTCTAAGAATACGTAGCCGTGGGTTGACAAATTAAGTGTTGAAGGAGTTTTCAGAACTGCAATTCCTGCACCCAACATTTTCGTGTCATTTTCGGGGAGGCATTTTAGATTGGTAATAACTTTTTGATTTTTTTGCAGTAGGGGTAAGTCTACTATTTATTTTTTCTAAAGTGTGCTTCTATTGCATGTATTATTTCGTAGTGCTGATATTTTTATTTTGTAGCATTTGATTTGAGATTCTTTTTTTCTTTCCTGTAATTTTAAAATTTTGTCATTTTTTGATTAATTATTTTAAGATGAATGCCTAAAAAGGGTAGGGGTCCAAAGCTCAATAAGGGTCAAAGAAACATTGATAAATTCGAATATTTTTCTCATTTTGGGCCTTCTTTTGCAGGTAGAAATTCTAAACAGACACAGGCCCACCACGTAGGAACGGTCCCTTTGTTTTATGGAAATAGTAGTTCAGGTACGACACAACCCAAAAAGGAGAAGAAGGTAACTAGTGGTGATAAAAAGAATAATTCAAACCATAGTCAAGCTTCTGATTCTGTTAGGAGTGGTCCGATTGGAGGTATGAAAATGGCAGAAAACGAAGACCATGCTGAGGGAAATGGAGAGAATCAGGTAAATGAGGAATAATCCACCTTTGGATCCCAAACGTGAATTCAGGAACAACTGTACAAATGAATAATATTCTACCATCAACTCTTCCCCATTTCCATGGTAAGATACACGAGGATCCATATTCTTTTCTATTTGAATTTGATATAGTATGCAGAAGTTATGATTACTCTAAAAATGCCTAGTAATTAAATTTATTTCCTACAACTCTCAAGGATTCAACCTTATGCTGGTTCATGGGATTAGGAAGACATGCTATAAATTATTGGGATCAAATGAAGAGAGTCTTGTTGACCAAATATCAAGAATATTGTAAAACTCGAGAAATGCAGGACAAGATCTTCATTATTGTGCAACATGATGATGAGACCTTGGAAGATTGTTTAGAGAGGTTTCTATACATCCTCTAAAGGTCAAAACATAAATTTGACATAAGTACTATTAGAACCTTGTTCTTACGTGGGCTTACTGAAGATTCTAGACATAATTTGAATTTGTTAGGACAAGGGATATCGCTAAAAAATATTTTGATCAAAATTGTGACTTTTGCGGGCATCTGTCACAGAATCAATCTAGATACAGTAGAGGAAGTCGAAGTAGAAATAATAAACTTGGATCTACAAATGCTATGATCATTGGTTTGGAAAATGAAATGGAAAACATGAAAATTGAAATTATGAATATCTTTACCAAACATATAGACTTTGAAATTTTAATAGAAATTGGTAGAAGAATAAAAGTTGTTGTCTATGTATTGTCCAAAGTGTAGGAAAAAACATGTTTTAAGAGAATGTCTTGTTGATGTTAAAGGTGGTAATAAATGTGTAATTTGTGTAGGAAAACATGCTACCAAGGAGTGTCCTTCTATACTGGGACTGAAAGAATCATTCAAAGGAGAGCAATCCAAGCCTAAGTCATTGAACGTATTGGGAGCATAGAGAAATTGGCCTTAGGTAGGTACAGGTATTGTTCCTAAACCTCCACCACATTTTTATGGTTATAATGCATCACCATATTCCTACCATAATGCAAATCACTCTCAACCCTAGCAGCATGGGAATCTCTTTTGATATGGAAAACCTCCTTAATCTTGGCAACAAGGATGGAGGCGGTCAAATCATTCTCACTATTCCTATCCTGCACCTATGCAATCATATCCTACTGCATACACACCATATCCTATGTCACAACCATCTTTACCCTCCTTACCTCGGCAAATTCAACCAATGTCATCATTACCTTTACCACCACCTTTTGGACCACCCCAACTACCTTCTCAACCGGTACTGAATCATAATAATAAAGTAGTATAATTGATTCACTCCATTAGACTGCTCCCTTCTCCCATTTATCAGACCTTTCTAGTTGGGATCTGTGAGCTTCAATTGAGACCGAGAAGGGTAGTAAAAGCAGAAAAACAAAAACAATCTACGATGATTATCGAGGAGAGAAATGAGGAGGAAACTCTTGATTGTTTGAAAGAATATGTCACAGTTTGACCCATTCCCACACATTCAAAGTTTCCATCTTCTTCAAAACAACCTCCCTATCTAGAGAGGCTAGTTATGGAGAAAAATGACTCCAGCCCCGAGTCTAGTCTAGCTTTTGAGCTTAGGAATATTTACATAAAGGTCCCTTTGCTACTAGCTATTAAAGAGATCCCCATCTGTACAAAAATCATTAGGGTACTCTATCTTAAGAATCCGAGAAGGCAAACAGTAGAACCCCAAAACATTAAATTTGTTTGTAGAGTAACCTATTTGATGACAAGATGTGCATAGATGGAGAGATATATTGATCCTGTAAACCTGGTTGTTTCTGTCCAGATAGGTGATATCCTTGTCCTCAATGTGTTAATAGACCTATGGGCATCCATTAATGTTATGACTAGGCAAACCATGGATCAACCTAGGTTAACCCATATTCATCCTACCCCTACTGTGCTTGAACTTGCATACATATCTAATATCAAGACAAAAGGTGTGTTGGATGATGTGGTTGTTTCAATTGATTATTGGCAATACCCCGCAAATTTTATTTTGCTTCATCCAAAAAATCGTTTTGGTGGACATCCCTTGATTTTGGGGCAACCTTGGCCTGCCACAACTGATGCTTATATTGGATGTCACTTTGGTGATATGTATATTTCCCATGGAGACAATAGGAAGAAAGTCACCTTGTATCCACCTGCTAGATCCATTTAGGATCTCAGAGATACCTTATGGCTAGATTATGATAGTAGTGATGAGGAGACTCGATATGTTTCTTTGATCCATCATCATACCAAGTCTACCCAGGAGGGTGAGTTACCTGAATTCTTGAACAATCTAGACACAATGCCAAACTTTGACATGCTTCATCAAATCTTTAGTTTATATTTTCAATAAAGTTATAGTTCTCAAACTCCCTCATCACAGACTCTAGCAACATCTTCTTGCAATCTTGAGCTCGATACCACTCTTGTTGAGATTATTCTAGGAAAATATTTACACATTAGCTCAAACCTAGATTCCTCCCAACAAGAGCAGTTTTTTATTTGTTGCAAGACCATCTCGATGCCTTTGCATGGAGTTTATGAGGAAATGAAAGTCATGCCTCTTGAAACTTGTACTCACCATATTTATATTCAGGAGGGAGCCCAACATGTTTGACAACCCCAAAGGTGCATGCATCCTGCACTATGAGAAGTTGTGAAAGAAGAATTACAAAATATCTTAGACACTAATTTTATTTATCCTATATCTGATAGCCAATGTGTCTCTCCATTAGTGATAGTCCCCAAAAAAGATCGGAGATGATGAATTTGCATTGATTACAGAGAATTGAATAAAGCCACTCTAAAGGACTACTTTCCCCTTCCTTTTATTGATCAGGTGCTAGATACCCTTGTTGAGAAAAAGTACTTTTCATTTTTAGATGGCTTTAACGGATATAACCAAATCCAAATCGCACCCGAGGATCAAGACAATACCACCTTCACATAGCCATGGGGAACATTCACCTACCGAGTGCCTCCCTTTGGGTTGTGTAATGCCCCAACTACCTTTCAAAGGGCAGTGTTGGCTATTTTTGTTGACGTCAAATGTGTAGAGATTTACATGGACAATTTTTCAGTATTTGGTAACTCATTCCAAGAAGCCCTCAAAAACTTAGAAAAGGTGTTTTTTCATTTTCAAGAAGCCCACATTTCTTTGAGTGATAAAACATGCAGATTGATGTGCAAAGTAGGGGTAGTTCTTGGTCATTTGATTTCTAAGAAAGGTATCTAGGTAGACTAGGCTGAAATAGAATTTATTTTGTGTCTTCCTACACCCCAAAACACAAAGGGAAGTGGCAGGATTCCTGGGACATGTGGGATATTATCGAGGATTCATTGAGAACTTTTTTAGGATAGCTACCCCCCTTTTCCAATTATTAGCTAAGAATAGTGAGTTCTCTTGGTCTATAGTTTTCCAACAGTCTTTTGAGACATTAAAGGAGAAGTTAATACAGGCACTGATTTTGAGAGGGCCTGACTAGTCCCTACCATTTCATATTTCCTCTAATGCCTCAAATACTACCATTGGTGTAGCTCTAAGACATGAAGAGAAAAAATAGTCCTATGCTATTTACTCCATCAGTAAAAACTTGTCACCTACTCATCTAAATTACACAGTAATTGAGACGGGTGTTTTAGCCATAATTTTTTCTATTAATAAATTCAGACACTATATTACAGGATATGAATTTTTTGTACATACTAACCATTCTACTATAAAATATTTGATGAATAAACCATTGAATAGTTGTAGAGTGACCAGGTGTCTACTTTTGTTACAGGAATTTAATGTTACTACTATTGATAGACCAGGAAAATCTAATTTTGTAGTTGATTATCTTTCTAGATTGAATAATCTTAGTGAAGTAATTCTTGTTGATGATGATTTACCTTATGAGCATCTTTTTGTTGTGTCAACAAAATCCATGTGGTTTTCTGACATAGTTAATTACTTAGTTATCGGAAAAACACCACCTCACTTATCTGCTCATGAAAAGTGGAATATCATACAGAAAAGTGCTTCATATTCTTGGATCCAAGGGGACCTATTTTACACTAGACGAGATCTCATTATTCGTAGATGTGTAAGAGAGGAGAAGTGTTTGAAATTTTGAAATCTACCCATGATGAACCTTGTGGGGGCCATTTCGCTAACAAGATAATTACATATAATATTTTACGAGCTGGCTATCTTTTTCCTTCCTTGTTTAAGGATGCCAAGCAATATGTCAAACAATGTGATAGCTATCAGTGAATGGGTCAACCTATCCAAGCCAATGAAATTCTTTTACGTCTTTAGGTTATGATTGAGCCTTTTAAAAAATGGGCTATTGATTTTGTAGGACCTATAAATCCAACATCTTTAAATAAAAATCATATTTTGGTCTTTACATATTTTGTTACAAAATGGCTAGAGGCTAAAGTTGTTTCTTTTGCTATCAAAAAAGTTGTTGAATTTTTGTTTAATGAAATTTTTAAGATTTTGTGTTCCTATAGATATTGTTACTAATAATGGACCATAGTTTGTATCTAATTTGGTTCAGGGTGTTATGGATCAATACAAAATTCGGCATAGGAATTATACACCGTATCACCCGCAAGTAAATGGCTAGGTGGAGTCTACCAATAAGGTGATCGAATCCATCCTTACCAAAGCAGTAAATTTGGATAGAAAGGATTGGTCTAGCAGATTTCCTAAAGCCTTATAGGATTATCGAACCACCTGGAGGAATAGTACGGGGCATACACCATATGGGTTGGTATATGGAAAACAAGTCCTTTCGCTGATTGAGTTCCAGATAAAAACTTTTCGAACAACAATCTAAATGGGGTTAGACCTATCAAAAGCACAACAACAATGTCTATTGTAGTTAAGGGAGTTAGATTAATTTCGAAGAGATGTTGTTCAACATAATGTTTTAGTGCAATAACATTGCAAGAAGTGGCACAACAAGTTGATTAGAAAGAAGAAGTTCCAACCAGGTGATTGGGTACTCCTTAATGACTCTAAATTTAAGCATTTTAAAGTAAAATTGCATACATGCTAGATAGGAACATATGAAGTGATTAAATTTTATGAAAATGGGGCAGTAGAAGTTAAAACTATTGATGGGAAATAAATAGTATTCCTTGTGAATGGGCATAGCCTTAAAAGTGTATTTTCAGTCCTCATAGAGGACGATTTTATACAGCAAGTGAAGCACCAGTCTGAACTAAATATGGTAGGTGGTTGTGCCAACCTATTACAAATATGATTCTTTCTTTTCTAGAAATAAAAATAAGAGAAAAAGAAAATCCAAAAGAATGACAAAATTAAAAAGGAAAAAAAATATTTTTCTTGTGGTTGTCAAAATCAATTTACTGACATGATCACAAAAGGATCAGCCTGAAAACCAACATGCTACCAGGAGGATCAATTTTTAATAAAATGGGGATTTTTCTTGATATTTATATGTTCTCACTGTCACCGAGAAGAAGCAAGTTTTTAAGTGTAGAAACCATGCCCTTATCCAAGTTAGGGACAACTGACACAGAAATTTTTATTCAAGCAACACTCAATTCCCACTGCAATCATTTTTGGTTCAACACTATTCAGGCATATTTTGAGGTGAAACTCTACCCTTCTTCTATTCCTCTTTCATGAATGTCCCTCTATAATTCTTTTTTTTTGTCATTTTGAGATTGACCATCCCTTTCTTCAAAAGTGGTTGTCCCAATCCGATTTCATTTTTCCCTCTTTTCCCTGAATTTATTTCCCTATCCCTTTTTCCATATATCCCTCTTGGATTGGTCTCACTATTGAATTCCGTAATTGATCTCCTTCCCATTCCGAAAATTTACCACTTTCCCGCTTCTTTTTTTCCCTCATGGATTGTATTGCAGGATCTGATTAGAATTCATGGATCATATTGGAAGGCACATGATAATATCAAGAACTGGTGAATAAAACATCCTTTGAAAACTTTGCAAATTCTTCAAGGCTCATCTTGTATATTGTATTTTTATTAGAAACCTCTTTCTTCAAATATATCGCAACACTTTTGAGTGCAGGAAAAGCAATATTCCTCAGTATAGGAATGTGTGTTTTAGTGCAAGAATTTTGGAATTTCTGGTACAAGAATACATATTGATGTGTGCTTCGAGTGCAAGGACATGTATTTGTTGAAAATAATACTGAGAGGGGGGGTGAATCAGTATTATCAGGATAATTATTCTTTTTCAAAAACAACTGATATACGCTACTTCAATTTATTAAACCTGCGTATGTACGCAATTATGCAGAAGGAAACCCGCGTATACAGAACATGCTTTTACTTTACTTAATCTTTCTGATGATGATTGTTAGTCAGTGATGCAGAATCCAATAACAATATCCAGAGACAGTAAAACAGAGCAGAAAGACAATCAGACACATGAACACAAGATATAAGGTGGAAACCCAATGTGGGTGAAAACCACCTGCTGCAATTCGTCTCTATCTTCCTTTTAAATTAGAAAAACTCTTTTACAATGTACTGGTGCAGTCTTTTTACCAGTACGCAGGCTGCAACCTGCAGAGAGCTACTACTCTCTCTCGTTCTCCAGTTTTCTCCTAGAAGGGAGCAACAACCCCTTTAGCTTTTGTACTAGCCAAGATACTAGTATGTAGATGCTGGCCTACAGAAGGCTACAACCTTCTCTTTCTTCCAGGGACCACTTTTCATCAATTTTCAAACTGGATCCATGAACATCAAACAATCATCAAGAATCAACCAATCTCCTTTTTACCAACTAGATCTGAAACAAGTAGATACTTCTCTGACAGCTGTACACAGAACACTGTACCAGAAACCACACAACAGAAACAGAACCCAAAACACAGCAGCAATAAGCAGAAACAGCTAGATCATAGCTTAATGCATATACGCATTTTCAACAGTCTGCAACTTGCGTGCATACGCATCTGCGTATGGAATAACCTGCGTATACGCGCCTTTACTTCCCCTAAACTGCATGTATACGCGCCTTCGCTTTACTGAACCTGCATACAGATCTATAAAGGACAACACACTCTTCCAGATATTCAATCACTAATTAGCCCAGATTATAGATCAGATAAGCGCCACATCAAGCAGATCAAAATCATACAGAGATGCTATCATTTAGGCTTAAAGATTATGACCCATGAATAGACCTTATCCTTCCTTTTGTGCTAAGGTTCCTCCTTCCTCCAGATCCAGATCTGCGTTACCATCCAATATACCAGCTCTAGCATTTTTTTCAGATCTTCAATAATAATCCAGATGATACTTTGTCACAAGATCTCCTTCCTCTTTTATAGCCCTAGGCCTTCCCCAATACCATGGTCCAAAACCATAACATTTCAATACCATGAACCCAAAAACAATGGATCGACACAATTGACGAGACGCCATGGTCCAAAACATAGGTTCA
>APFE030727811.1:0-10357 GCA_000404065.3 Pinus taeda | reverse complement strand
CCACTCCCTAGCTTGTCCCTCTAGGGGAGATGCTCCAATAGAATTCTTCAACATGATCACAAGCACTTATGGTAGCATCTCCCTTGAACTTGGGTAACCAATTATTATATTTCTCAAGCAAGGGCTTGGGGTCATCAATCAGGTTCAAAGGGGCAAAGACACTAACCAAAGGCATTTGGCTCTTTGTTAATTTGATTTGGTCTTGGTTTGGACCTTGGTTGGTGTTATGTGTACTGTCCATTTCGAGAGGGGAATCACCAACCTCTTGAAATTCAGGGAAAAGACTCAGTCTAATAGGTGATGGAGCTTGTCTTTCCCTTCTTGCAACAGCCCTAGTTATAGGAGGAATGGTGTCACATTCAAGTAAACTAGGGGATTGGACAATGATTGGAGTCGCCAAACGAATTTTTGAAGATGTTGTTTTATGAACCAATTCCTCAATGGTCCACTAGGGAGGTAGACCTTCTTCCTCCCCGGCAACAACACCAAAAAAATTACCTCTCAAACTACCAAGGGTCCTAGGAAGGGATCATATAGAGCAACTACTAGGTCAAGGGGCAACAAGGGAGCATTAGCCCATTGTCACCTCAACTAAGGCTCCCTACTCTTTACGGACTTTCACCGATGGGAGGAGACCTGGTATAAAGGGAATCACTGCAAAGAGTATGTCAATGTGAAGGATAAGGGGTGATTCCAAAGGCCTATTCTCAAGAGAGGCTCAAATACATGGAGCTCTGTCAGGATTGCTTGCGGATTGCTGCTATCATAGATGGAGCTCTTTAACAGAGCTCGTCTCAACTCCTCCTGCTGCAGATCGACCCATATTTTGTCCCATCCTGGTATCGTGTCTCTGCCAAATATACTCTACACGAAGACTTTCCAATCCTCTGAGACACTGTTGAGTGCCAATCATACTAACTCTGAAGGTTGACATGCTACCCCAACAGCTAACAGCTGGTCTTGACCTCCTGAACCCTGGTGAGGAAAGGATCTGTCTTCCCCCTTCTGCATCCTGATGCATCTCAACTTCTACTCTTGGAACATCTTGCACTGCTCGAAAGTGCACTGGTACAGCGTGGAGAGAGCATCCCACATTTCTTTGGTCATTCCCTTGGTCGCTATATGTGAGCCTATATGATCCCAGACTCCACACTATCAATGTGAGCTTTCATGCCATATTCATCTAAAAGGAAGGACATCCTAGCCTTCCAGATGACATAGTTGGAAGATCCATCCAACCTATCCTAATCTCTAAGCCCAGCAATGGCCATCGTTGAAACTTTCGAAAACTCCCTCTTTCCCTGTGCTCGATCGTTGCTCTGTTATTCGCACTCCCTCCTAGAATGCGTGGCTCTACTAAGTACTACTGCCAATACTGCAACTGAAAATTCAAACTTCTGAGACTCGAAGTTCCTTGAGAAAGATTTTCCCTCTGCTATGTGTGATTTTGTTTCCGAATTTCTTCCAATCGATTGGGGAAAATCTTTCTCAAGGAAATTGGAAATGGAAATCTTCCATTTTAATTATTTAATTTTTTTTCAAATATATTTTACTCTAATATTTTTATTTTTTTATTTTATTTATATTTATATATATATATATATATATATATATATATATATATATATATATATATTTTCAACTAACTTAACCTCTCATTTAAAAAGTATATACATATTTTTAATTAGTTAGTTATTCCTTTATATATTTTTAGTTATACGATCTATTCTATTATTGATAATTTCCATTTATCTATAAAATAGTCAATATTTTTAACTATTTATTAACTCATGAACCAATTTAATTAAAATTAATTTATACTTATAAATTATATATTTAGGTAAAGGTAAGGTCCCTTATTTTATCTTCTGGTTTGTTTGACCCAAGTCCCTAGTGAAATTTAACCGTTACCCTTGTTAGCCGTTGGAGGCTCTGCTCATACAATTTAACAGGCAAAGATGGATCTGATTTTTCAACTTGTCCTGACAATGAACCACACTCATTTCGAAACGCATCGACAAATGATTTATCTTGTGATTTACACCGAAAAATTTCTCTTAAACTTGATATGGATCACAAAAGCCTCAATTCAACAAAATGCATTTAATTGAAAAATTCGAATTTCCTCAATAATTTAAAATTTCGACGGATGAGATTAAAAGAAAATTTGATCCTCACCAACGGTCGAGATTGCTCTTACGAGGATCACTCGAACTAGTCGTTGGAGGATTTATCTCTAAATAGGAGGTCGTTTGTTAGTCAAATTATCTGATCTCTGGAACATGTACTAAGCTCTCTTGTATAGTTTTTTGAATTAATGCAAAAGTCTTTGGGGTTTCAACGTGTTGTAGTGTTCCTCTTCATGAATTTATAGTAACATTGTTTTAATTTCTGCTTAATATTATGTGAAAACTATCAATCAATAGCTCTCTTAGAATAATCTGAATACAGGTACCTTATTCAGTTTGTTGGATCTATGGTAACATTTTTAATTTTGATTGAAGTAGCAGGTATCTCTATTTCTTCAAAAATTTATTGTTGTTCTATTTCTCTACTTGATTTGATGGTTGATCTAGTGTTTACAGAAGATCTCTCAGACTCTCATTGAGCGTTTGAGGATAGTTCTCGGTTGGACCAATGAAATCTCAACACATTTTCGAAAGAACTTACTTCATATAAGCCTCAAGATTTATCTAACGATAATTTTTTTGCAGGGTGTTTTGGGCTAGTGCCTCTCTAAAATTTCAAAATCTTTTAAATATTTGATGGAAATTTTGATAAATCTGACTATTAAGAGCTTTAGATTATCATATCTGGGAGCGGAGTTGGACTCATACTCCTTAGATCTGATAGATCTGTAAATTATTTGTATAGATCTGTTATTTACTTGTGTAGACCTGAAATTTTGTAACATAATTTTGAATTTTAACACTTGGGTTTTTTGGGATTTTCTCTATTTTTGTACATATTGGGTATTGGGTTTTTCTCTTTTCACTTGTGCAGAAATAGATCTGAGAAATCAGCCAAGTAAATCTTCAGATCTGAGCTAGATCTAGACCCTGGAGGGCAAGATCTGGGCTCAAAGATTGTTTACAAGAATAGATCTAAGAAATCAGCCATTAAATCTTCAGATCTGAGATTTTTCAAACAGATCTGGGGGTTTTGAAATAGAACTAGGCCCTGGAGGGCAATATTTTATCCCAAATCTTTTTACAAGGCTGGCCATTAAAGATTTAGCAATAACTCTGAAGATCTGAAACAAGATAATTTTTTTCAGAACAAGGGTTTCAAGTTTTGGGGCTCCTAAGCACAAATCTGCCTTCTCCTAGCCCAACGCTAGTTCTATTAGGCCTAGTGCTAGCTCTCATTGGCCCTAGATTCCCTTGTTCCATTTTTTATTTGAATATTTGATTTTTTAAAGCTAATCATGGGTGGGTTTTTGCAGAAAATTTGGTAAAAATTTTGTTTCAGATATTGAAACTTTTTTTGGCAACTTGGGCAAGTGATCTTCAAGGCCTAGGGCCTAAGCGTTCGATATCTAAACCATCTTTTTCCTCACTGTTTGCTACAGTAGTCATATACCTTTCTAATAGTGGTGAAAAACACATCTAAGCGGTTTGAAATTAACTAAAAATTTGTTAAATACATTAATAAGTCATTTATGTTTGATGTGTATCAAGAATTTGGCCTAGATCTATATTTTGGGTCGCTGTTATCTTTGAATAATTTTGTCTCTAAAGTCTGAAATATAACAGTGGAAAATTTTCATGTGGGTTAGCTTAAAATCAATTCCTAAGTTGTCTAATACATTAAGGAATTAATTTCTTGAGTTGGATATTCATCATTAGGCTTATTTTATGTTTTAATTGCTGGTTGTAATAAGTATATCAAATCTGATATAATTCCGGAAATCACATCATAACAAGCTGAAAATTTTTTATAAACTCTTGTAGGCAAGTTTGGAAAAATTTCGGTAAATTTTTGGCATAAAGATATCATTGCTAGCTTATTGTTTTCATTGTCATATTGTTGTTTTCATAAAGTTTTTCTTACTTCTGTCCTATAAATTAATTACTGAAAATTAAGTACTCTGTCATAGAATTGTGATAAAATGCATATCCTTTGTTTCATAAACTGAGTATTTTTGCGCATCTACTGATATTAATTGCAAAGAAGTTTTTGTTCTCTTTGAGCTATAACTGTATCAGAAAGATTTGAAATAAGCTTGTGTTCTAATTGTAATATCTTCAGGGGTTTAATTTTGAGTCTTCATTTAATATAGCGAACATTTCATTTGGGTATTAGAAGTTTCTGCGACATAAGCATCTTTTCATCCTTGAATCTAATTTCATCTCATCTTATCATCTGGTGCATTTGCATATAAGTTAGTTTTACATAAATAAAATTTACTTCCAAGCATAAGCTTGGTCAATAAAGAGATAGGTATCCATCCATCTTTGCTTGAGTAGCCTGCTTTTAATAGTACTTCAAACGGTGACCTTACAGTCGTCAGAGCCACAACGCTCTGCAGCATCGGAGGCACCAGGTATGTTAGATTTTCAAGAGAGGTATTGTTAATCACACCTTAGTGTGCTTCACCTTATCTTCTTTCTGCCAATTACTACGAAATCAGGCTCAATATAGAAAGGATCGAAGGGTTAAAACTTAGATAGGCATTTAACTAAAATTAACCATGATTCTTGCATCTCACATTAGTTTTAAGGTCTGCATTTCATATAAGATAGTCATTCATCTAAGCAGCAGTTGCTAATCGATTTCTTGGTCTTCACTTCCCTAGCAAGATGGTTGACTCCATAAGGCACTGGTATCAATCGTTTAAAATCTAATCAAATCCTATAAGTGTTGTTAAATCTTAATCTAGTACCTGATCGCTTCACTGTGTCTCCCGAACTGGTTGGTTCCCAACTAGTTCTTCTTCATTCCGTTTTTCCATAGGGTCTACCCCACTTAGCATGTTGTAGGGAGACAGCTTAAATGGAGAGATTGGGGATCAGGATGACAGCCCCCGATCTGAGTCGTTGTCGCAGTGCCTAGACATTCTATGTGACAAGACACTCAAACTGGAAAGTTGAATATTTTTGTCTCTCTGCTCTGAAAGAATCGAACTCTCCCAAGCAACTCAATCTACTTGGCAATGGATCGCGCTACCTCTAAGAATTTCACCCTGTTGTTCTCATAGAATAGCGAAGTTCCTTCCATCGCTTCTGAACTTCCCGTTGATCAAATACGCTCTAATACCATGTGAAAATTCCACAAACTGGAATCCTATTGCAGCAACTGGTATTATTTCTTCTAACTGATAAATTAATTATTCAATTTATTGTTGTAGCAACATCGAAATAAACACACTGCAACCTTCACAAATAAAACTGCGAAAAATAAATAGCGTTGGAACTGAGAAATGCTAGCACACACATAAATTTTAGCATTGTTATTTTTGGACAAATGTCCCCGGAAAAACCCAATGCAGGAAAACTGGTGCAGCAGATAAGGACTTTATTTTATTATGCAGCAGCGAAATCTAAGTATAATCTATGGATGCCCAACTGGCAATCCAAACAGCAAGAATATTTGGCCAAAATTACCTAAGGGAATTACCCTTCTTCCGCAAGCAATCCCAACTAAACTTCCCTTCAGGAAACTGGTTTTCCAAACCCCAACGTGAGCCCTTCTGCGTTGTCTCCCATGTGGCTCAAATCTGCCTCTGGTGAAGTCGTTATGCCTGCCTCTGCTGAGGAAATCGTCTCTCCAGCACTCTGGACCCTTTACCCGACCTCTAAAACTGAGAATGAATTTCTCTCCAACAAAATCAGTTGCTTTTGAAGCAACTACGCAGTCTTATGCGTTGCCTCACTAGGAATAACTCGGCCTCCTTGCTGTTGTCTCTTCGGATCTAGAAAACTTCCTCCGGATCACTGTCTCCACCCCTCACCAACCCTGCTTCAATCTCTGGCTCTTCAGCAACTGACTACTGCTCTCTGGAAATCGATCTGCCAAGAAAAATCGAACTACAAAAGTGTCTTCTCCAAGTGCCCACCGACTTCCTCTTATAATCCACTGTTGGAGCTCCAACAACCAAGATTAAAACTTAATCGATGGCTAGGATCATCTTAAAATCGATCTGTGTGAATTTCTAGATGATTCTCACCTTGACTTAATTAATATTGATTAATAACTAGTTTTCCTAAAGTTTAGACTTAGCAAACATTAAAAAATTGGTTAATAATCTAATTAAGTCACTTCTAAGTGGAATTTCCATAAACGATTTATGGGTCTTGGAGATCTCATGTATTCTAGCCTCTCCTCCAAATTTTGTGGCCAAAACACATTTGATGCTACAAAAACTAATAGATTCTTCCACCCTTCATATGTTTTTTGTCTTTTATTAATTTTTCTTTGGTTAACTGCTCAGGGCTCAAGGGAATGAAAGCATGATGTGTAATATATAGCAATGGATAACCCCTTTTAAGGTGGGGCAATTCATTGCCCACCATGGGTTGGGACAATCATGGGTTCATGAATGATAAAGGGGGCTCATCTAGGGCCTATAGAAACCAAGGTGATGGCCATACAAAGGGGTAGAGCTCATGTTTTGGCTTTTGCCCACGTCCTAAATGTGTTTGTCCCGGTCATCTTTTGCATTTTGTGGTACAATTTCCTATTAAATGTGGTCAAATATGTTTTTTTTTTCTTTTTAATTGCATCAACCTCCACGGCATCGTTCCAAGCCCGACCCAAGGTGTGGGCAAGAGGAGGGGGTGCCTGACCCTTTGTGGACCCAGAGGAGGAATGTGAACCCAGGGAGGAGAAATGATGATCAAGATTTATTACCGCTCAAACTAGCAGGGAACTGAAAGGGGATGCCTAAAGGGAAAATGCTAGACCAAGGGCAACAAATGGAGACTTAGCCCATTGTCTCCTCAGCTAAGCCTCCCTACTATTTACGGACTTTCACCAATGGGAGGAGACCTGGTATGTTATGGAGTCAATAATAAAAGATAAATAAATAAGTGGGTATGGAGTGACCCAAAAAATTCATTTCCAGAAGAGGTTGAAGAATAGAGCTCACTTGCTTTCTAAGCAAGGTATAATGTCTTCTAGGAGAAGGATGGAGGATTTGAGGGTTAGGTTTAGGGAGAGTATGACTTGTGAAAGAGTTTCCCAATCCCTAAAATCCTTGATGAGATTGGGACCCAGCACGGTTCTTGAAGAATTATCTTTCAAAGGAATGGGACCACATGGGACCAAGTGGACCCAGCCTAGGTTAGGAGGAAAGAGTTTAGCAACTAATGATGTTCTGAACCCAGACAAGGAGGGGGAAAGGATCAAAGAAAGAATTTCCACTTGAAGGTGTTGAATTGATCTTATGAGGCACTAGCCTTGGGGATACTAAGGCAAAGTTTGATCTCAAAGCTAGGTCTTAGCTTTTCTCACAACTCCACCATCAAAATGGCTTCAAAATTGGGGGAGGCCTTGAGGAGACACTAGTGCAGGAGAGGCTAGGAGATCAAACTTTTTGGAGGGCTATTTTGTCAGGAAAATGATGCCCTAGGTGACCAAATTTGGCTAGACCTAGGAAAAGGTGAAAAGGAGTTGATTTTAGGTGACCACCTCTTGATAGATCAGTGTCGTAGTCTTGAGAGAATGGGTCTATGATAAATATGAATGAGGACCTTTGGTTCCTAGTCAAGGAGGCCTCAAGACTACTTCGCTAGCCTTCTAGGTCAAAGAGAAGCAATCTTGCAGCTTTTATACTTCAATGTGCAAAAGGTGATGGCTTATCAAGATAAATTCGTTGATAGATTATCCCTAGGAGATTTCATTCAAATCACATGGCCCATACATTGAGAGGTGCTATATAGAGACAAAATTCCACAATTGAAGCAGTAAATGCATGCAGCAATTAGCCCTAAAAATAGTGAAAATCCCAATCAAATGTATATGACAAAGTAAAACAAGAATAGCATTATAAGCATGTACTTACATGTAATAGAATATATCCAACCATTCACAATTTGACAATAGAGAAGCTCCAAAACAAGATAAACAACATCCACACATCAAAATTCATCCATAAAGCTCCAATTCATCCTCGAAGAAAAACTGCGAAATTCTCAAGAGAGAGAAGAGATCCAATCCAAAGTGATGATGAGAAAATGAACTCATCTCACTTGTATTTATACACTAATTTAGAGTTTGAATTAGCCTCCTTGGCCTACATAAGCCCCAAAAATAAAATAATGTGCTAATATTCTATTTTTTGGTGACAACCCCACCAAACTAGCTCACAAATGAAAGAATATGCCTCTTAAGAGGTCAAATGATGAATAATATATGTCGAAGGGCCCTCTAAGAGCCCTGATGAGGTCCATGGTTGCCATAATGAAGAGTAGAACTCTCAAAAGTGATGGACAAGGGGTTGGCCCCATGTTCTCCACACAATAAACTTGTGGTGCTCCCAATGGGTGTGGGGACACAATAATAACCTCATGGGTCTCCAAATGAGTCGAAGATGTTTGTAGATCATCTGCAATGGATCTAATGATGGTATAGGGGATGCCACATCCTCCTACAAGTCCTCGGTCAGCTGCCAAGAGGATGGTACATTTGTGCAGTTGGCTAAGCAAAGGTGAACCAGGGGAATCTTCCTTGTCCAATGCAAGTATCTCGAGCATTTTTTACCATCCTCGAGGATCCATGGAGTGTCGTCTACTGTTGTGGAGGCCCATGGCTCTCAACAAAGACCCTACATGTGCCAATGTGGCCCTCTAGAGGATTAGGACCCCGTATAGGGAGATCAAACCCAAAATGCAGACCATTTGCAATCCTGCATAAGATCTAATGCATCCCCTAACCTTCCAATACAAAAAGTCCTCAGAGAAATCGAGTAAATGAACTTACCAACCATGGACCACAGATGGGAACTTCATAATGGCCTGCCCTTCCAGAATGGGCTTCAAGATGTGCCAATGTCTCCTAAACTCCAAATGGAGTTAACCAAGTATCCTATTAGGTAGTTTCTCCTTTTAAAGGGGATAATATGTTCAAGGTACATCCTTCAAAAGGTTGTGGCATGTGACGGATAGGTGAATGAAGTAGGGGATGAGAAGGGGCAGCCCTAGGCCACAAGCTAGGGTACAAGGGTAGTTAATAAAAGGGAAGCCCACACTTGGGTTTATAATGTATAGGAGGGAGCAATCGTGGTACATGAGATGCCTCGCCTTTGATTTTTCCAGCCTTCTTTATATTCCTTTTGCCTTTCTATGATTTTCTTTTATTAACTACTCAAAGCTCAAGGGGTAAGAGCATGAGGTATGAGATATAACAGTGGATACCCCCTTTTAGGGTAGGGCAGTGCATTGCACACAAGGGGGTTGGGACAATCATGGGTTCCTATATGATGAAGGAGGCTCATAGAACCTGTAGGAATCAACGTGATGGCCATGATGATAGGGTAGAGCTCAAGTATTGGTTTTTGCCCATGTGCTAAATGTGTTTGTCCCGACCATCTTTCGCTTTTTGTGATATATTTTCCTGTTGAATGTGGCCAAGTATGCTTCTATCTTTCTTTTTAGCTGCATCATTCCAGGCCTAACCCAAGATGTGGCCAATGGTAAGGGGAAAGCTAATCCTATGTGGACCCAGTGGAAGAATGTGGACCCAGGTGGGAGAAATGATGAATGGGGTAATAATGAGTGGAAAGGGGGTAATATATGGGGATAAGGGAGCGGGACCATGTAAACAAAATCAGGGTTTCCCGTGAAATACAATCCCTAAAGCCAAATGGTCAGTAAAAGACATCCCACGAGACTAGAATCCAAGGTTAATATCCAAAAAGGGTCTAGGGAACAAGAGCACAGACCCAGCCCATTCTTTCTGTCGAATCCCCCCATTAATCCATGCCCAGAAGTGTCCATGATAAGCAAACTACAATACTCAATTACCAAATGACAAGGCATACCTTTAGGTTCGGGAGGTCCACCTTCAAACATAAGATCATGTCAGATGGGTGAGGGACCACATGGTTGGCTCAGGTGGCGGAGAAATGGCACAACGAGCTAATTGGTGGCTGCAAGGGGCTGCTGGTTGCCATCTGAGGACCATCTTGGAGTAAATAAATTCTCCTAGGGATATCGCCCACAAAATGGTGGGTAACAGGATTGTAATGAGCAGAAGGGGAGTGTTATATCTGAGTTGGGAGCGGGACCATGCAATCCAAATCGGGGTTTCCCATGTAGTACAATCCCTAAAACCCAAAGGCCAGTAAAAAAGATCCCATGGGACTAGAATCCAAGGCTATCCACCCAAAGAGACATAGGGGACAAGAGCATAGAAC
>APFE030727807.1:76265-98429 GCA_000404065.3 Pinus taeda | reverse complement strand
CTCTCTCTCTCTCTCTCTCTCTCTCTCTCTCTCTCTCTCTCTCTCCAACCTCCAACTTTGTCACTATCTCCCTCCCTCTCTCCCCCGCTTCCTCCCCCACCCTCTCTCTCTCTCCTTCTCTCCCCTTGTCTTTGTCTCTCTCTTTTTCCCTCTCTCCCCTATCCATCCATATGATTGAAAATTTTCACTCCATGTAATCAATAATATATGTAAGGTCTAATACAATAATACCTATAATGGAGATTATTATTGTTATAATATATTCGAATAATAATAGTCAATAGTATTGATTATTATACAAATAATAATATATAAAGAAATAACTTGTTAAAGAAACAATAATATGTTAGCTTTACATTATAGACAAACCAATTTGTTTGATCAAATTGGTAGCTATGCGCCTTACATTTTGCATTTTGGATTTTACATCTTACGTTAAGTTACATTTTTCATTTTGCATTACATTACATTTTACATTTTATATTGCATTACATTTTAAATTTTGCATTTATATATGTTTTAATTTGAATATTAAAAATTTTTATGCCCAATTAAAATTCCACGCATTTCAAATTTTTTCTTCGAACTCCCTTTTTAACCTAAAATAAAAAGTGTAATATTTATTTGTGTGATTTGTGTAATTGGTTTTTATATTTATACACAATTATATCTTGTTTTTTTTTCCCTCGGAAAGAAAAAAATATTTCTATTCATATTTAAAGATAATACATTTTGTATATACACACTAGATGTGTGCATCCACCATGGACATGCCCAAATTCTTGTGTGGCATACATAGTAAAAAGAACATATGCTAAAAGCATTCAAAGAAATTTGGCAAGAGCATCCCTAAAGAGAAACATCAACAAAAAAGAGAAGAAAAATAAAGAAGTATACACAATGGGGAAGATCAAGTCATATAGAAATCACATGTCTTCCCCTTCTTTCCTTTGTTTTTCTAAACCTATTTCCATTCCCCTGGATTGGGGCCAACTAGAACCAAATCCAACTTACTCTCATATATTTATAGAGGATGTTGTTTGTCCAAATTTGAGCTTTCTCACAGATGGGCACGCTTTGTGCCCACCAATCCATCCTCCATGTATGTCTCTTTTGTATGGTGATCTGAACCAATGATTGATTATGTATATGCCCTATACTGATTAAGGGAAGCAACAAAATGATCCACATCTTCCCCAACTGTGTGGTTTCCATGATGAACCTATGCATCCACACTTACTTGGGCTGGTTGACTCTCCATGTTTTCTTCTACCTTTTTGTTTGAAAGGTGTGGCTCTAGAATCTGCCATCCTTTTTGTTTATAGGCATGTTTCTTTCTATCTTTTGGGGTATTTTTTTCCTAAGGGCATGTGTTATGCAAGTGTCTAGTTTCGAAGAATGTTCGACACCTGAAAGTCATATTCTTATAATCTCATAGTTGGGTCCAATTGAAGTTTTTTTTTGTTTCATTTAAATATGGCTAGGTATCCCTTTACTAAGGTCTATATATACATATATTCTGGAAAAAGTAAAAATACCTTTCTTTGTCCTTTCACAGTCCATCTTCTTGAATTTTCCAAGAGTATTCCCAATGTCTTCTAGGACCTTGTGGTGCCAAAAACATAGGGGGATATTTGGAAGTCTCACTCATACCAGAATAGTAGAAACCACTATAGTTGTAGCATCAAATTCTAGGAACCATGGTGTAATGAAAATCCCAACATTACCCCAAAACCATGGCCCTTCATTTAGGACAAAATCTAGTTATTTTTGGGAGTCAAATTGAACAATGAAAAACCCTTTAGAGCATAAATAAATATCGCAAATTAGCATTCAGAAGAGAAAAAGTCCATTGGTGTAATGCTTAAGGTTTGAGCCAAAAAGCATTAAACCTATAAATGACAACCTTTGATTTGAGGGGAAGAAGGAGAGAGTTTACCTCAAAAAGATCTATTTCCATAGCAAGAAGTTTCTCCATTTGTTCAATAATGTAGGGACCAAGATATTTTTGGGAGTGTTCAGGAGTAAGGGGAGCCTTTCCTTTTGTTGCATCCTTATACGAAACCAGTCCATTTTGTGACCTAAATCCAGGGGTAGCTCCATGCAATCTTAAATTCAAAACTATGGATGACTTTCTAGTGATTCCATAGTATTTGATCAGTGAAAAAACCTGGAGTAGTTTCCCTTCATATATAATGCTTTGAAGATCTATAGGAATGCCCCACTTATACTCAAGACTCTCTTTCAAAATAATTATAGAGCCTGAGGCATATTTTAGGAAAAGGGAAGAGTTCTCGAGCCCATTCTTTATTAAAGTCTTGAAAGAAAGTGAAGCCCCTACCTGGGGATCGAAATGGGTAGGGGCTTCACTGGGGGAGTAATACAATATCACGTGCATCCATATTGGAGGATATATATTAGGAAAATATGACTTAATATATTGAGCATATAATAGGGGGTAAATGGTTTTATATTGGTAGGTATAAAAAATGGAACTCAAAGTTAATGAAAAAATATGAAGGGATATAAAAAATATTAATAAAAAAATGGTTACCTACAATATCTAGTGAAAGTTAGGGTTTTTTTTAATTGGGAAGGCGTATTGAGTTTGTCTTAATATGGGGTTAAATAATGTTATTTTTGGAGGCATTTTTCAATAAGTAGTCAAATTGAGAGTATTGTTTATTATGCTAGGAACACATGTGATAGTTGAAAGGTTCATTGAGTGAAGCCCTCGTGTTGAAACACACTAGATAGGAAGGGCATGCAACCTCTTTCTATGAGATAAAATCATTTCTGGATGTGGAAAAACAAGTCGAATCTGGCCTTGTCACTCTGAAAAAAGTGCTCACAGTAAGCACACGAATAGAGAAACAAAAATAAGAATAAGGATAACTTGACGCTAATGTGCTCCCTCTCCAAAACCGAGGGATCAATTTTAAGTCCCATAATGAGTCTACAAACCTCAGATTTGTCAACGAAACTAACACACTCTTTGTCAAAAGAAACATTATAGAACCTAGCTCTGTCAACTGAGACTAGAGCCAAAAGGCTGTAGCTAATCGTTCTTTCCACCACAAGCCAATCCAAATGGGTCCATATGTATGTATTTCACATATCTTTAAGAGCAATGGCTCCAATCCATGGAAAAACCACAATAGGTAGACCGTATCATAGTCCCCTGGCGGGGCTTGGGCAAAGTGGGAAGTTTGGAACCCTATTTTCATGTGTAGCCTTCATCTTTTATCCCATTAGGTAAATGCTACATATTTATATTTTGTTATGGGTGATATTATATTAATAACTTTTTTTTTTTAATATTTATGTTAAATCTTTACAAACATTTACACCATTACAACATAGCCCCCATACTAGGCTATAGAGCGCCTTTCAACACACTTAATCAATTTTGTTAAATAAACATATAGAACATAACTACTTTTGAGATAAATCTAAACTTGCTATTTATGATTAATACTAAAAATATTTCAGAATATTTTATAAAAATTAAATCCCTACCATCCATTTATAATAGTTGATAATTAAATTAAAATTATTAACTAACCACTTAAACTTTTTTTCTTACTTAAATTACTTCTCAACCGATGAGTTCGGCTTAAAAAGCCTTCTTAAGAATAAACCTATCAACGAAATTTAAAATAATAATTAATTTATCCATTTTCAATAAAAATGTACTTGACATATGCATAATTCACATTGAACCCTTCAAATACACGAAAATATGGCAACCTTGAACCATGCTAATAGACCCGTGACATGCCTGGGTAGTCTTCTAACTTGAACTACAGACCGTCCTAGGAGATAACTTGAACTATAGTTCCGTTCCGAATTTGAATTCGGATTCGAATTTGATACATGATAAAAATTCGAATAGTTCTTTTCGAAAATTCGACACTATACTCTAAAAATTAATCTTTAAAAATTTCTTGTTGTACTTTTTCAGCCCTTTTTTTAAAATTAGTTTTGAATTTTGAATAAAATCCAATAAATTAGATAATATAATAACTATACAAATACAATTCACCAAAAAAAACTTCACTTCCCTTCAATACTTTTTTATTTCTAAATTTAAATCTAAAATATTTTTCTAATTTTAAAACTGATTTATCGAAAATCCTTAGTAATAAATATAAACATTTTTAAAAAATCTGAAATTCCATAAAATTAGTGATCGCAAAATTAACATCTATTACAAATTAACAAACTGTTACGAGTTCAGTATAACAGATTCTTCTTTTTCTTATTTCACTGGCTTTTTAACCCATAAAAACAATAATAAAATTATAAACTATAAACTTTCCTATTCCACTCTGATTTTCCACTCTTTCCTTCAGCCATTCTACCACTATTTGTTCCACCATTCACATTCTCTCGTAGTGAATGAACAATCTGCTCCGTCTACCGAAACCACCACCCACAAATTTTGACTCGTTTAATTTTTTATTTAACCATCGTTGAAAACCTAACCTAATCGAATTTCATCGAATAATACCGGTTTTGTATTGAATTAGCGAATTTTCGAATTTGTTAGCCCGATTCGGGCGAATTTGGTAACTACGGTTAAAACAACAATGCAAGCAAGGAATCACGATTATTGTTTCCCTTCTAAAGGTTGTATTTCGAGCTATTGATCACTGACTGAATTGGATACCAATGGAATAAAGGGATAAAGGTTATCCACAAATCCATGAAAAAAATTAAGAAGTGAGAATGCGCGGGATATATATTTAACCTTATCCATAGTTTGGGAAGGAACAACAAGGATGAATGCCTATCTGTTAATTGGGGGCAATGGATAATGATTATACTCATGGGTAGGATAGAGTTATCATGGCACTCGACATTATCCATGAGAGATAAAAAACAAAGGAGGAGGAATGAGGTCTTCAAACGAGTGCTTTATCTATCGAGGCAAAAAATCTACAAGCTCGGTCTGGGTAAGTCTATTTCATCCAGTCGTTTAGGTTTATGTTAAAAAAAAATGTTCTCAGAATCGTCTGTTTGCGGATGTAGCTGCCATTGAATATATATTGGATTGATTTGTGGTATCAAGCATAGTTACCAAATTCGCCCGAATCGGGTTAACAAATTCAAAAATTCGCTAATTCGATACGAAACCGGTATTATTCGATGAAATTCGATTCGGTTAGGTTTTCAACGATGGTTAAATAAAAAATTAAACAAGTCAAAATTTGTGGTTGGTGGTTTCGGTAGACGGAGCAGATTGTTCATTCATTTCGAGAAAATGTGAATGGTGGAACAAATAGTGGTAGAATGGCTTAAGGAAAGAGTGGAAAATCAGAGTGGAATAGGAAAATTTATAGTTTATAATTTTATTATTGTTTTTATGGGTTAAAAAGTCAGTGAAATAAGAAAAACAAGAATCTGTTATACTGAACTCGTAACAGTTTGTTAATTTGTAATAGATGTTAATTTTGCGATCACTCATTTTATGGAATTTCAAATTTTTTAAAAATGTTTATATTTATTACTAACGATTTTCGATAAATCAGTGTTAAAATTAGAAAAATATTTTAGATTTAAATTTAGAAATAAAAAAGTATTGAAGGGAAGTGAAGTTTTTTTTCGTGAATTGTATTTGTATAGTTATTATATTATCTAATATTGGATTTTATTCAAAATTTTCAAAACAATTTTAAAAAAATGGACTAAAATATCAGGTTACAACAAGAATTTTTTTAAATGATAAAATTTTTAAGAGTATAGTGTCAAATTTTTTCGAATTTAAAAATTTCTATTCCGATTTTTTATTGTATCGTTATCGAATCCGAATTCCGAATCGAACTGTAAACTATTGGTTAAACCGAGAACATGGTTCCTAAACAAATTCAAACTTGCGTTGCTTTTTTCATTCTTCTAATGGTTAAAAAATGAACATCCCTGCTTTTTATTGAGGATTAACCATAAATTTGGTGAGGGAAAATATAATGATTATGATGCTTAATCGGCTAAAAAGCGGTGATCAGGATATCACTATCCCAGGCCTATCGCCTTCCACCTACCAGATAGGTACATTATCATTGTCTTTTTTCTTATTATGTTATTTTACACCGAAGGTGTCCTTATTGAATCAGTTCTATCGTCAACCTTTTCGTTTTCCACCGTTGGATCCGTCAAACTTTGACACCGTTGGATTGGATTTGTCAAAGCACTTAAACCGAAGGTGTTTTTTTTAATCAGGTAACCGCCGACCATCGTCTACCTTTTTCTTTTGCACCGTTCGAGCGAACACCTGTCACTACGTCTTTTTTCCGCCGTTTGTTCGAGCAAGCAGCTATCTTGGCATGCTGCACGCTGTTAGTTCGAGGAAACAGCTGTCGCTACTCTTAGTTATCCACCATTGGTTCGTTCGAGCAACCAGCTATTTGGGCATGCTGCGCGCTGTTAGTTCGAGGAAACCGCTGTCGCTACTCTTGTTTTCCACCATTGGTTCTGCTTGTCTAGCTGACGTATCACTCGACCGACAAGTATGAAAACACGTTGCACACTGGCCATTCTCCCTCTCCCGCTTGTCCAACTGACGTATCACTCGACGAAACGGTGTCCAATCAATTGTGTATTCACATGTTTATCTTAAATAGTTTCTAAATATAAAAAACCTCAAGGCAATAATATTATATTTAGTATTTATTATTGTTATTTAGTTATTCCTTATTATGGTATCTTTTTAATATAAAAGAACGTTATCCAACCTCAAGGCAATAATATTAGATTTGGTATTTATTATTGTGATTTATTTATTAGTTATTATGGTGTTTTTTTAAGTGATTGATTTGATTTTTTGATAAATACTTCTTATATATTATAAGAAATAGAATCATTCATCCAAATTTAAATATTTAATGAGATGGATATTTGGTAGTAAAATTTATAAATAAGGATTTAAAGAAAGTATTAGACTCTCATATTATTGAGGATATTATAAAGATATAAAAACTACTGATATAGATATTTGGTAGGTAAAATTTATAAATAAGGATTTAAAGAAAGTATTAGTTACTCTCATATTATCGAGAATATTATAAAGATATAAAAACACTGAAAATAATAAAAAAATTATGATATGGGTTTAATATATTTATAAGGAATGTTAAAATTTATCTGGTTTATTAAAGAATTTTAGTATGTGTATGTAAATTTATTTGAAGAGCATATAGTTAATTAATAAGATTTAAGATTGACCTCTATTACATGAAAATGATAGATTTAAAATTGGTTTTCCTTACATGAAAAGGATTTATGTTTATTTGGCAAGAGATTTATCAATAAATAGTGGTGAAACTAGAAAGAAACTAGTAAGACACATAGCAATGCTTCAACATAAAAATAAAAGTTATGAAAAGCTATGAAAGGAAATATGTTATTTTAAGCATCTAGCGTAGTGAATTATAAATGAAGGAATTCAACTATGTTTAGATATCAACTATATTTGTAGGTTGAATGAAATTTGATATGCAATAGAAAAATTAGAGTGATACAGTGGAAGGTTGGTGGGCCCATAACCCATGGTTTCCATTAAAAAAAAATGTCTTTTATACATTTAGTTGCAATGTATACTTTGCTATAGATTTTTTTACTTATTAATTATGTGTATCTACCAACTGAGCTTATAATGAAAACCACTTACTAGCATGGCTTATAAAGGCATTAACATATGGTGCAAGCCAAGTGTTATACATGCCCTGAAAAAGGTTTAAAAAAATGAAAACAATGAAATTAAAGTCATACTTTAAATTTAAATATTTTGGTCCACAAGACATAGAGTAGTCAGTTATAACACATGCCCTGAAAAAGGTTTTAGAAAAAATGAAAACAATGAAATTAAAGTCATACTTTAAATTTAAATATTTTGGTCCACAAGACATAGAGTAGTCAGTTATAAAGGTTAAGATTACTGTTAAGAAATTCCTTGTGTGAGAGGGAATATATTCCAGTGCAAACAAACAATTGTGAAATTTCTCATCAAATATTATGGAATTTTCTTATAAAATGTATTTGTCGTGAACATTATTTTTGTAATCACACCTTTTGTGAAAAATCCTGTTGCAAGAGTTCCAATCCCCGAATGAAGACATCCCAATGAAGAAAAAACATTACAAGATATATTAAGACATATTTTACAAGTATTCATACTAGAATTAGAAAACAAAATCATATGACTACTTGTACATTAAGGGAATTATGCCTACCATGAATCTGAGTCCTAACAAGTGATGAAATGTGGGAATGACAAGAGTACCCTGCTGAGAAACTCTTGTGTTCGCCAAAGTCGTGCAAATTCTATACTTCTCTCAAACTTGTGTAGTATATAAGTTTATGGAAATTAATTGGATATATTAGCTTCTGGAAATCTTGATTATAGTATTATAAAATACATACTTGCAAATTTGTTGTATACCTCGTCCAATATCAATATCAGGTTCTCAAAATCCTCTCATATACCTCGTCCAATATCAATATCAGTGTCTCAAAATCCTCATTATCAATATCAGTTTCGACATCAGTTTCTGGAAATCCTAATTTTAATTTTAAAAATACAAAATCACAAATTCTTGGATGCTTCAATGAATATCAGCATCAATGTTTAGATGCCTCAATCAATATCCACTTTCCATTTTGTAGGTTCTCCCATCCATTCAATGAATGAATATATAGAGGAAAACAATTTGTCTATCTGTTTTTAATTTTTTTTTCGTGCTTCGCCTTGAAATTTTTTCCCCACTCCATTTGACATAGGGAAAAATGGTTCAAGAATTTTTTCCCCAAATTTTCCATTCCTTCGGTGTATCTTTGCACCTTTAGGGGCAATTGCTAGTTAATACCATTATTAAGCACATTCGAAGACTTTGTGTCATGTTCATCATCATATTTGTGTCTGTCTACCGACATGCTTTTCGCTAGTCCCAAGCTTTTGGCCTTCTTGGTTTTGGCGAATATTTCATCGATTTTATTTACATTTTCTTCTCTCGTCGTTGGTTTCTTTTTCTTTTTCTTTTATGTTTTTTTCTGTAGATTTTATTATCTCTTTCATGGTTGCATGTTGAATGCCATTGCAACTCCACTCTGTTTCCATTTTTCTTTTGCAATGTCTGGTGTTCTACAATGCACACTATGAAGTGGAGCACAATGGACTTTCTTACGTTCAGAATTTTCTGTAGTATCTTTTTACAAATCTCGTATCTGCTGAATTTTTAAAAAACGTTACACATTTTGTCAATACAGATCACTATGTTAAACCTGAACCACTGTTGAAGATATAACGATTTGTCTACTAATTGTGTCCATACAGATCACTTTCTTTAGTGAGAATAGATGTCACCCCATGTGATTATTCATCCTATACTATTTATCTTCTCATTGATTTTAGGTAGAGTTGGTCGAATTTCATCGCCACAACCAGATCCTATTTCGGTGGTTGGCCATGATACTTTAGGTTGATATAATAATATATACTCCCTAGCTAAAGTATACTTCATACTCCCTACTATTTAAGGTATAGCAGATATTTGCAATTAGGTATTTTATGCATATAAGCTAACTAACTAATTAATTCAGAGTATTTACTTTATATGAGTCATATATCCATAAAGTATCAACCTCTATCGTAAGAGTTCGGAATTAAAATAGTGCATGGAGTTCTTGCATGTTTTTTATATAAAAAAATCACTCTACACGCTTCACATAAATGACTTTCTCTGAAAGTATAGCCTTTGTAAGAAATATTTTTTTTAGAGTTGACCCAATATTACTATTAATGCAACCCTACTATCAGTTTCTTATTTAGTTCTGATACTTTGTGATGTTCCATAGAGACGAATTGGCCCATACGCCGAAAGGTTTGAACTTGAAGCTCCGATACCATTTGTAATGAACCTCCTTAGCCTACTCGAGAATTTGGCCCTTAGGCTCCATTGAATTAAGGATTTCTTCATTTACAATTAAATTTTTACCCCTCCTTGGAGATCTTGTCTTCTAAAATTACCTCAGCCATATTATTATCAGGCCATAGTACAAATTTCCCCTTAATTGTTTTATTGGTTATATTATATGGAGCCTTAGATTCATTAATAGGTCTACGGTATATGATCAACCATTAAAAAATAATCATGGAATGCGTCCTATGAATCCCTTGGGTTAAACCCTACAAGTATTAATGGACATTAATTCAAGTTTACTTTAATTAATATGGTTGTGTATGATGATCATAGCCTTCTACACATAGTGAGTATGTTACTGACCAACCCTTCATTTACTTGCATCACTATCTCGACTAATATAAAAGGCAGTCTTAGACATGCAAACACAAATAATTTGAACCATTAGCCATACACCGAGGAGAATTAAGAATTAATTCCACAATTGTTCCAGATGCATAAATATTTAATTTATCACATATAATAGGAAGAATATATTTCTTATTTAATGGTCAGATGTAGATTTTATAGCTATCTCACCTATTCATATATGATCTCCTGTTAAACGCCATTAGTGTATTACCACCACATATTATGCTTTCACTATGAACTTTGATCTTGGATATAAAAGGAGTCATAGTTATAATACATTATCATAAAAATCACTAACATGGTAATCTACTTACATATAATTGGAACATGCAACTTGTAACAGATAGCTCATGGGTACAAGTACTATCACCCACTTTATACACTTCTGTCGCTAAATTCACACTCGAATGCAACATGCATAGTGAAAACCATTATCTCCATAATAAAGGGAACCTTGAGATAAAGGATTTAACAATTTCAAAGTAAGGATTAAGATAAACATATTTCATACAAGTGATTCGGATCATAATGAAGGAAAACACCAGAAATTTACTCATAAACATCTCATTCAATTCATTCTTTCATGGCAAGGAATACTTAAATCTTCTCATAGGAAAACTTGAGCTACAACAGATAGGGAGAGAGTAAGAATAATCATACAAACATCCCACGCATCTAACACCAACTGAAACATCACTAGAGGGAGGAGCAGGACCACCCTGCCATGAATCACCTCTGATTCCCCCCGAACTGAAGATCTTGCCAAGGATCAAGTATCCTCAATTGATCGATGCACTAGGTATTTAACACCCTCTTTCATGATTTAGTTACCATTAGCGGTGTCCCACTTTATGGATTTTTCCATTTCCCTAGGCCTTATCCAGAAAATCTCATCTTCATCTCCCACAACTCTTTTCCACACAAAAGCTCACCTTTGTCTCCTGCAAAGCTTTTATGCTCGATGGATATTTATCTCCCATCCATCAAATGGATATCCAATCCATCCAAGCTTATCTATAATCACATCTAGAAGCTTTATTATGAAAGATTCATATCTATCCCATTCATCATGGGATTTGGCAAGCATCTCCTCTCTCTTGGTGCTCCACTCTCAAATTGATTTATTTTATTAATTTATTTAATCATACATTTGCTTTTCATATTACATATCACCAAGCTTTCCTCAGTTTAGGTGTAGAATAGTTTAACCCACACACGATGGTATCAAACATAGCTTTCCTCATCTTAGGTTTACAAACATTTAACACACATGGGAGGGAGGATATCACACCTAGCTTTAACTTAGCTTAGGCTCACAATAATGTAGTACACAAGCGAGGGTTGTTAAAGGGTTACATGGTGATATGCACTAGAGTGAAGGATCCAATCAAACCTACTGTTAGATGTATATAAACATGCATCCTCTATTGAAAAAATAAACAACACGTGACTATTTTTTACTATAGTAGTAGTCTCACCTTCATTGTTGGTTGATGCCTTGTGATTTTTGCTTGCTAATGTTTTATCATTTTTTCCTTTCTCCCAGACTTCACATTATTTCTTCATGTGCCTGAGTTTTCCATAATGAAAGTAGATGATCCTTCCCCTCCTTGATTTCAATCTCTCTCTTGATCTTGAATGCCCTTGTCGGCGTCGAGCAATTCTCCTGCCATGATCACCTAGAGCTAGAGTTTATCCTTCATGGTTTTCTGCAATTTACTTAGGTCACAGCTCCTCATTCATTGAACTACTAATGACATTATCAAAATTCAAGGTCCCTACAGGTGCTGAAGTTCTCATAGCTACAATTAAATATTCCCAATTGGCTAGCATAGAACACATTAACAAAATAAATATAATTTCATCATCTAGATTGATTTTTACAAAGGCAAGCTAACTAATGATAATATTGAATTCATTCAACTGCTCAGCAAGTAAAGCACCCTCCTTCATCTTGAGATTCTTCCATAATCCTTCTTCCGTCTTTTCTCCGGACACATTGAAATACACATTCTTTGCTAGATATTGGTGGATTCTTGCAATCGCCTTTCTATCAAGCTTATTCCACTCTTTATCTATTGTCAATGAGATTTTCTTTGTTGTGCCCTCAATCGGAAAATATTGATCTTTTAAAATCAGTATATCCTCCATTATCATTGCTGCACCATATCCTCGCTGAAGTGCAAGTCAAAGCCAGTGGTGGCACTAGGCGGAGACACTGTCGAGTGAAGACATCGAAGAAAGGGTGCCTTTTTTTATGTTTCTCACTCTATGGGGTCCCACTCCCAGAATCCATTTTTTGTCGAGGTTGGTCAGTATGCTACTCTAGCACACCTTCCATATCAGTGCTCTACTACGAACTTTTTAATGCAGAAAATTGGACAAAAAAATAGATTTTCGAGTTGCAACGTAGTGCCCTCAAACTACAGTCATGAAACATTAAAGCGTTACAATGGTGAAGTATCAAAACTTAGATTTTTGAGAGACAACTATATGACATACTCAGTTCCATGGGTCATCATCTCCACCTATTAGCAACGGGTTGTTGACGGATCATCTACAACCATAGCTTAGCTTTGGTTAGAGCCAAAGTGATCTCCATAGGAGGACTAAAAAACAAAAGATGATTGAAGGGGTTTGAGGTGGAGTGCTAATTTTGCAGGCGTGTGGCAAAGAGAGAACTCAAGATCTCATAACAATTGATGGGTTCAGAGGAGCACCAACAAGGACAAACATAATACAAGACTTGAAAAATTCAGAGACAAATTAATAGATTATCAATAGAGAGCATAAGACATTATCAATGGAGAATGAGATCACATTTCACATTACAGGAGAGGCCTTGGCTTGGATTTCTAAAGTAGAGGAGAGAATACAAATTTGTAGATTAGGGAAGATCTAAAACTATCCAATTTTCTCATGTGGAATACATGATTGCACACTGAAAATCTAGAAACCAATGGGAGGTCTAGTAGGTTCAGAGTGGGTGTGGCGGTGATGGTTAAAGATGGTGTGTGAAGTCACTTTCAGTGTAAGATGACCCCAATGTCTTCACTATGGCTTCACCCTTAACACAATTAGAAAGCATAAAATGAATCAAGCTGAAGTTTAATTGTGGTAACCATAAAAGTGGAAAAGATAGTTGTACCCTCAAAGAAAGTTACCTTACCTACACATAAAGAGGTAGATGACTTAAAACATATTTACATCACCCCTTTAGTCCAAATCCCATTCTCGAGTTAATTTGAATTTAATAGGAGGTTAGTTTTAATATTAAATGAAACAATGTTATCATTAAATTTGTGCAAACTATGATTTAATTAAATTTAAATATTTTATAGACCAATGTTAACCCTAATATAACTTAATTTATTTTACATTTATAAATTGAAATATAACCACTCACATTATTAAGTGGATTATAGCGTTCAACTCAATTCTTTGATGCTATTATTTTCACATCCTTTAAATCCAAGGAATATATAGTAAATCTCTTTGATTTCATTGAATATCTATGATTTATAGATATAAAAAAAGGATATAAAATTGATTGTTGGCATATAAACTTAGTTATTACGAGAATTTGAAATGAAAGACTATAAAATTGATTATTGGGATATAAACTTGGTTATTACAAGAATTTGAAATGAAAGACTTTGAATATATCATTGATGTTTGCAAGAGAAATGATATGACTTTGAGCGAGTATCGACAAGGCTGAGTGGAGGAGCGCTATGAAAGCAACCAACCAACTCAATTTTCTCTCTGCGACATGTCGATAACTGACCTATAGTCATCATGTAGGTGCACATCGATTTACCGCGATTTCTATAGAACCTATGCATGTCTGTTTTAACTATTTCTCACCATGTTCCCTGCCGCTACACTTGCCGACAGTCGAGTCTTTTGTCTGAGCGTGGCGCCCTTGCATGCATGGTTTCCTTGTGACTCACTGATGCTTTTTTCCACCTGTTATCGCTTGCCTATATAGTTGTTGACTTTCCATTTACTTGAACGCCTTATCAAAAGCTGTAAAATTCTATAAATCCACATATTCGACAGTTTCGGAAGGTCTGGCTCTGCCTTTCCTTCCCTGCACACTTTGGTGCACGGTTGTTTCTGCCCATCAGCTTGTATTATCTCACTCTGATCCTCCATTGCTTAGAAAGTCATGTTTTCATTATCCTGAGCTTTTTTCAGTGGTTTATGCACCTGGTTCAAGCTTTCTGTTTCTGGTTTGCTGGTGTTCTTGTGGCACCCTTCCCTCGGTTCTTGCTCAGTAAAAGGTCAGTTTTCGAATATCTCATTTTATATATGGTATAGTTAGGTACCTTGAAATTCATAATCCAGAGTTATATAGCTATCAAGAATGATAGTGGAGTGTTTCTAAAATGTTCCTATTACTCCCTTCCTGGAATTTTTGGCTTAATATGCGAGGTCTGGGCTATCCTCAGTTATTTTTATCCTAATAATATTGTTTAAATTTGTGGAACAGGTTATCTACTGTTTGTTTCATAATTTTTATTAACCTCCCATGTTCTGGTATATCTCTTCCGAATGGTTTTGGATTTCCATGAAAAATTTCAGAAAATATTTTGTCGTTACTAGACCATGCGCATATTTTCATTTTAGGATAGGCCCTTGGTGGTGCATATATGAAATATGTTGTTGTTGTATTGTGTTCCCGGGTGCATCCTCATGAATTGTAAGTATCATCATTCAGTGTTTCCTTTGGTTTTTCCGTCGCCGTGCTTGTAGTTCTGGTTCTTTTCCTGCAATTCAGTGAGGCTGTTCCGTAGATATTTTGAACCCCTTTGTCCTATAATCTATGAGTGCCGCCTCCTTTCAGTGTCCTAATTTCCCTCCATTTAGACTGTTCAAGAAGCTTCATTCAATGGGCATTCAATATTTCTGGGCTCTGTAGGTCGTCATTTCCTTTCTCTACCAATATCCTATGCTTATCACACTTTAAGTACTACCGACCTTCATCTCTACTTTGACTATTTTTGGTCCTTTTTCTCAAACCTTTCCGCTTTCTATTAAATACTTGGAGATATCTTGTCCTGTTTTTTTATCTCCTCGGTATTTGTCCTACTCTCATGGGGATTTGCATCGACTTTTTTCATAACTCCGATTGAAGACTAAATCCCGAGGTGGCTATATTATCTGAAGTAAGATATATGTGTCCATTTTGGCCTGCGTCTCTTTTATTTCCTATGCCTTGTCGTCTTTCGGGAAGTTGGGCTATTACTATTAGCTAAGATGGAGATTCTCCACATTGAATCCGACATGTCAAATTTAGTAAAAGCTGCCATGGAGGCAGAAGCTTTACATTTTGGTACTATTAAAGCCTCCAACTGACATTCCAAGCTAGTGGATCACTTGCAATCATCCCAATATGTTCCTGATCCGGGCGCTGATACTCCCTCTGCTCCCCGTAGCAAACATAATCATTGACCCGCGAAGATCACCCCTTCTCCATCTACTATATGCTTGGATGGTGTTATGTTGGTGGACCGTATTACAAGTTTGCAATCTCATGCCTTAATTAGGAAATGGCATTTCCCTGACATGGATGATGTCCAGATTAGAAAATGGCTTCGAGCTCAATGGCGTCCTCTCATAGGATACACTCCTACCATTGTTCGTCTAATGAAAGACTGGTACAACTTTCATTTCCTGAAAGTTAAGGACCTCAATACCATTTGGGGCCTCCCATGGGTGCACGGGCGAAGCTTTCTGGCTCTCCATAAATGGTACATAGGGTTTGACCCTCTTAGAAACACCCCACAGAACAATTTTATATGGGTCAAATTACCTGCACTTCCTATTGAACTGTGGATGAAGGAATCTCTTTCCTTCATTGGAAATGCAATTGGAAAATGTGTCTATGTTGACCCCAGATGTCTAGGTGCTAAAGACAAACGGGTTGCCTGGATCCTCGTTGAGAAAGATTATAGGTGTGGTTTTTCTAACCACATTGACCTGTTCTGAGGAGAATTATTTGCCTGTCAAAGGCTTGATTACTAGGGAGTCCCATTCAGGTGCTCCCTTTGTCACAAAACGGGACACCTCAAAGACAAATGTCCTCGGCATCTGAATGGAAACGTCTGGAATAAGGAATATAGGGTGAATCAGAAATCTCAGAACATGGTTACGTTGCACTGCTACGAGGATGACAAGAATAACAATTATAAAAGAGTATCTCCTATTGCAGATATTTTCTCCCCCACTCGCTCTCACTATTTTTCCATTTCCCGGGATCTATTGGGGGAGTTGTTCCACCGGCCTTTCTTCTCGCCCAGGCATCAAAAATATTCCTCCATATCTGTTCTAAGATCGAATTCCATGAATGATTTAAACAAAGTGGGTGCTAGTGTCATTCCCTCCCAACTCCTTCCTCCTGAACCTTCTCAAGGTATTCCTGTCAGATCGCCTTCTCCTATTCCTAAAGCGTGTTTCCTTTCACATCATAATACTGACATTCATATAATCCCCTCTTCCTCTTCATCATTAATTTATCTGGTCACACCCCTAAGAAAGTCTCCCCTTCCTCCTCTATTCATTTTACTCCAAACCACTCCTTTATATCCTCTAAGGGTAAAGCCCCCATGACCTCAGCTTCCCCTCCAGCATCTCCTTTACCATCCCCCACTAACTCTATTGGCAGTGACCTCGACATGCTTCTATAGAGGGAATCTCTTCGCGTACTACCCCTGACCATTCATAGACCTAGAAAGTCTTCTTCTCCTGTCATCAATCCTAATTCGACAAAGAATATCACTATTCGTCGAAAACAAAACAGGGGTAGTAGACACTTCAGTGGGAGAAAGGGCATTTCCAATCTTGATTACCAGGAATCTTCCCTTGTCGACATCCCCATTTCCAATCTTCCTGAAAGCGGGCCTCTTAGAGCAGATTTGCCCGGGAAGAGTTTCAAATGATGAACATTCTCTCTATCAACATAAGGGGTCTTGGAGTTGACCTAGAGTTTCTAGCTCTAAAAGATTTATTTCTTTCTTCTCCTTACAGGATGATCTTAATAAAGGAAACCATCCATGACCAACATGACACATTCTCTTCTTTTAGGCGTATTCTCCCATCTTGGTATATTGTGGCAATGGAGGTGGGTGGTCTCTCCGGAGGATTAGCAGTTCTATGGGACTCGAGATGGATTTCTGCAAATACATTCTAATGCCTTGGGGGAATCTTGATAACTACTAAGTATAGAGGTTGTGGTGATCAATTCCATATACTAAATGTTTATGCACCCTATAAAGACATAGTTTCTTATTGGAACTGTTTCCTTTCCTTTGGTATTATGGAGATTGAATCGCTTCTCATCACTGGTGATCTAAACTGCACTTTGGGACCAGACGAAGTTTGGGGGAAGGGGAAAAAAGCTGACCCGGTTGGGGAGAAAATCAGAGAGGCGTTGTTGCAATTCAACTTTGTAGATATTTTCCCAAAATCCTTATCCTACGTGGGACAATGGAAGGTCGGGGGATGCCTATATAGCTAAAAGATTGGACAAATTCATTATGCATGAGAATTTGTTGGAAAAATTTGGTTTCCCGAGCTCTCATACCTTTCCAGTTTTTATTTCGAATCATCGTCTGATCTCATTGCAATGGTTGGAACAGAATTCGCAGAAAAGCTATCCTCTTAAGTTCAACAGGATTTGGCTAGAAGATGAGACCTTCAATAACATTATCCGCAAATCATGGCAATCTAGTGATCCTATGTTTGGAGGTTCCCCTACGGAAAATTTGATTGGCAAAATGAGGCATCTGCGGTCAAAAGTAAAAGAGTAGCAGGCCCTGAAAAACGATCTAACTATTTAGAACTTCAAGAGATTAAAAATGAATTAGAAAACATTGCCAAAGGTATGTCATCACATTCCCTTCCATGGAGTGTTTGATCTCGGCTTTGGGAACTAGAAAAAATGAAGCAGAAGTTACTATCCATTGAAGAAATGACATGGCGGCTTAAGAGTCGAGCCACTTGGTTAAAGGAGGGAGTTAAAAACGCAAAATTCTTTCATCGTTTTGCAAACAAAAGACATGCTACCAATTCTATATCGAAAATCAAAAGTGAAGATGGCAGAATTTTGTACACTCAAGAAGAGATCTCCAAAGAAGTTGTTAATCATTTTCAAAAGGCATATAATCAGGATGCCAGTAGAGAGATAAATGATATTTTGTGGGGCGTCGAACCTTTCCCATGTATGTTCAATGAAGAGGAAAATGGTAGACCTTTTGTTGTTGTATCGGAGGAAGAATTACTAGCTGTTATGAAATCCTTCAAAAAAGATAAATGCCCTAGCCCTCACCGTTGGACCATAGACATTTTCATCCATTTCTTTGATTTGATGAAAAATGATATATTGGGGATGGTGGAAGAATCAAGAATGAGAGGAAAAATTAATCATATCATTACTTCTACCTATATTGCATTAATCCCAAAAAAAAGGGACTCCTTATCATTTTCTGATTACAAACCTATCTCATTATGCAATACTATTTATAAAATCATCTCAAAAGTTATAACAGAAAGAATCTGTGGCAATCTCTCATTTTATCTCTCAAAGGAACAACATGGTTTTCTAAATGGCAGGAATATATTAGAGGTAGTGGATATAGCTTAGGAATGTTTGCACTCAATGCAAACAAAAAAAATAGGAGCTGCCATTCTTAAAATGGATCTCAAAAAAGCCTACGACTGCCTAGACTGGAGCTATCTAAGGCATGTTCTCATTAAGATCGGGCTAAATGATCAGTGTACTAGCTGGATTATGGCATGTGTGGAAGGAGTCAACTTTGCCATTCTCATAAATAGATGTCTCACTTCTTTCTTCTCGGCTGCAAGAGGTCTCTGTCAGGGTTGCTCCCTTTATCCCCTTTTATTCATACTTGTTATGGATACTCTCAGTCTTCATCTAAAAAGAGTTGTGGCTATGGGGAACATTTGTCCTCTTTCCATATCGAGGGGATGCTCTTTCTCGCATAATCTTTTCGTTGCTCTGTAGACAATCTTGGCATATTATGGATGAGATATTAATATCGTTTCAAAGGGCAACAGGTTTATGTATTAACGAAGGAAAACCATCTTTTCATTATGGAAAGGTCAATATGGATGATATGGACCACATTTCTCAAATTTATAAGATTCAGGCTATATCTATCAAAGAAGGTATGAAATATTTCGTTTACCAATTAAAACCCATGGGATACTCCATATTTGACTGGTCATGGATCCTTAATAGATTTTATAAAAGGATATCAGGATGGGAATTCAAATGTTTATCTTTAGCTGGTAGGATGATTCTCTCTCAATCTGTACTTGCACAAATCTCTATTTATTGGGCTCATCTATATTACATCCCTTTAGCTATCATTAAAAAATTAAACAGTTTAATGGCCATATATTATTTGGGGGGGGGGGGGGGGGGTGTTGCAAGGAAAAGAGGAAATACCATCTTACAAAACTGATTAACATTTCCCTCCCAAGGAAAATGGGTGGCTGGGGCATTATGAATCTTCGCCATTTTGGCTTGGCCCTATTATGTAAATCTCTATGGAGAGCGGTTTTTGGAGACAGTTTATAGAGTAATGCTATTAAGATGAAATATCTTGAGAATAAAGATGTCATTTATTGGTACAGGAACAGATCTCTAGGTCCTTCTCAAGGGTCGGCTATTTTGAGGAGCTTCCAAAAGGTTCTTCATTTCTTCTTCAAGAATCTGGTATGGAAATTTGAAACAGGAAACAACATTTTAATTGGCATTGATTCTATCATGGGTGTTGAGGTAGAGTCCCCTATCCCTCAACAAGTTCTTATGTTCCTTCAACAAAAAGGTATATTCTATTGGGCACAAGTCATTCAAGGATGGCAGGGAGGAATTCCTAGATGGAAATTGGCTATGGAGCTGGACCTCGATGAAACATTGACTGCACAATGGAACAAGACTATCTGGGATATGAAGCATGCTGGGTTTTTTAAAATAGAGGAAAGCGACAACATTGTTTGGCAGGTTAAGAAAGGGAGGACCAATGTTTTAGTCAGAGATATATATCTCTCCTTGATTGAAGATCTAATGGAGGCTCCATGGAAAATATTTCCCAACACTTTATGGAAATCAGGTTGTCCACTAAAAATTATACTTTTTTCATGGCTAGTATTTCATAATAAAAATCTTACATGGTCAAATCTACAGAAAAGGAACTGGCACAGGCCAACTATATGCTCAATCTGTCTATCAGAAACAAAAGACAACATGCACATTTTTCTTAACTGCCACCTCACTCAGATCCTATGGAAGCAACTGTCTTCACATTCCGATTTACTATCTGTTGTGCCTTGCAAAACAACCCCCCATTTCATCTTTATTATTATTCACAAGATCATTAAAATATGAAATGGGTCCCTTTCAAAATAAAATTGATGTCAATAATCCTTACTTTATGAATTTCCAATAAAACTAAGAAAAGCAATATTCCTTTGAAATATTGGAAATAAGGCAAAAATGCATGCATCAAGCAATCAAAAGGCCAAACCCCGACCCGATAAAGCTATCAGGGATATCGGCCATCGGCATTCCCTTGTACATCACTATTGCGCCATCGGCCAAAGTCCCGACCCGATATCGGCCATCGGCCATTTCCTTCATGCATCACTATTGTGCCATCGGCCAAAGCCCCGACCCGATATTGGCAATCGGCCATTTCCATAAGCACCATTATCATGCCTATCAATGAAGCCCCGACCCGATAAAGCTATCGGCGATATCGGTGATCGGCGGTTCCCTTAGTATGTCAAGTGCTGCTCATAAGCCTTTCCCCGATCCGATATCGGCGATCGGCAATCGATGTTTTCCATTGGCAAAATTTTAATGTGCATAAGTCTTTCCCCGATCCGATATCAGCGATCGGCAATCGGCGTTTTCCCTTGGCAAAACCTTGATGCACACAAGCCTTTCCCCGACCCGATATCGGCAATCGGCGATCGGCATCGTTTGAAGCATGGTTAAATCTATCCTCGCGCTCCTCCCCGATCCGATGAGATAAGGCACAGTTCTCCAAGATAAAGCCGTTAGAATGATTGGAAAGCTCGAATTAATAACAATTAAGGCATAATCATTCCCGCTCGGCCGCCAGTACGCCCATTGCATCAATTAAAAGATCTTTAGGCGAATATTGCACTGGTAAGCATTTATAAGGTGGCAGATCATATACGGCCCCTTAATGAACCCATCCTTTCAAATCTGCCTATAGATCTTATCCGCGCTGTTTTAATAAAGCCCAAGTATATCGACGTTCTTCTTATTGTTCGCTCAGTTGTGAATTTTATTATTATCTCACTATTACGCCAAAACCATTCTTCTGTGCAGATTACAGAGTTGTCCAAACAATTCAGGCATTATGGGAAAGAAGCAGAAGAAGGTTGCGGGCGCTATTGAATCACCATCCACGCCACAACCAATCATGAACAGCAAGAAGGGATTGATATCAGACACGACCTGCGCGGGACTCGCCAAAACCACCTGGCAGGGAACTTATGATTTGCTGGAAGCCGAAAAGCCTAAGCAGGTGGTAGAGCAAGCTACCGCAGACTCTACCAAGAGCTCAGAGTGCACTCTCAAAGACTTGGCCGACTCTTTCCTACATAGGATAGCGGCAAGAGAACAAATGCTCCCCTACACTGATGCTATCAAATGGGCAATTGAGGAGATTTTTATCAAAGACAGAACCTTCATTGCGAAAGATGGAAGGATCTTTGGGTCCTTCAAACCAGAAGATTTGAGGCAAATGTATCACTTGCCTATGCCGGAGAAGGT